>OX155907.1:16469188-16741688 GCA_944588485.1 Phosphuga atrata | reverse complement strand
GTCTAGTCTTGTCTGTCTAGTCTTGTCTGTCTAGTCTTGTCTGTCTAGTCTTGTCTGTCTAGTCTTGTCTGTCTAGTCTTGTCTGTCTAGTCTTGTCTGTCTAGTCTTGTCTGTCTAGTCTTGTCTGTCTAGTCTTGTCTGTCTAGTCTTGTCTGTCTAGTCTTGTCTGTCTAGTCTTGTCTGTCTAGTCTTGTCTGTCTAGTCTTGTCTGTCTAGTCTTGTCTGTCTAGTCTTGTCTGTCTAGTCTTGTCTGTCTAGTCTTGTCTGTCTAGTCTTGTCTGTCTAGTCTTGTCTGTCTAGTCTTGTCTGTCTAGTCTTGTCTGTCTAGTCTTGTCTGTCTAGTCTTGTCTGTCTAGTCTTGTCTGTCTAGTCTTGTCTGTCTAGTCTTGTCTGTCTAGTCTTGTCTGTCTAGTCTTGTCTGTCTAGTCTTGTCTGTCTAGTCTTGTCTGTCTAGTCTTGTCTGTCTAGTCTTGTCTGTCTAGTCTTGTCTGTCTAGTCTTGTCTGTCTAGTCTTGTCTGTCTAGTCTTGTCTGTCTAGTCTTGTCTGTCTAGTCTTGTCTGTCTAGTCTTGTCTGTCTAGTCTTGTCTGTCTAGTCTTGTCTGTCTAGTCTTGTCTGTCTAGTCTTGTCTGTCTAGTCTTGTCTGTCTAGTCTTGTCTGTCTAGTCTTGTCTGTCTAGTCTTGTCTGTCTAGTCTTGTCTGTCTAGTCTTGTCTGTCTAGTCTTGTCTGTCTAGTCTTGTCTGTCTAGTCTTGTCTGTCTAGTCTTGTCTGTCTAGTCTTGTCTGTCTAGTCTTGTCTGTCTAGTCTTGTCTGTCTAGTCTTGTCTGTCTAGTCTTGTCTGTCTAGTCTTGTCTGTCTAGTCTTGTCTGTCTAGTCTTGTCTGTCTAGTCTTGTCTGTCTAGTCTTGTCTGTCTAGTCTTGTCTGTCTAGTCTTGTCTGTCTAGTCTTGTCTGTCTAGTCTTGTCTGTCTAGTCTTGTCTGTCTAGTCTTGTCTGTCTAGTCTTGTCTGTCTAGTCTTGTCTGTCTAGTCTTGTCTGTCTAGTCTTGTCTGTCTGTAGTCTAGTCTGTCTAGTCTTGTCTGTCTAGTCTTGTCTGTCTAGTCTTGTCTGTCTAGTCTTGTCTGTCTAGTCTTGTCTGTCTAGTCTTGTCTGTCTAGTCTTGTCTGTCTAGTCTTGTCTGTCTAGTCTTGTCTGTCTAGTCTTGTCTGTCTAGTCTTGTCTGTCTAGTCTTGTCTGTCTAGTCTTGTCTGTCTAGTCTTGTCTGTCTAGTCTTGTCTGTCTAGTCTTGTCTGTCTAGTCTTGTCTGTCTAGTCTTGTCTGTCTAGTCTTGTCTGTCTAGTCTTGTCTGTCTAGTCTTGTCTGTCTAGTCTTGTCTGTCTAGTCTTGTCTGTCTAGTCTTGTCTGTCTAGTCTTGTCTGTCTAGTCTTGTCTGTCTAGTCTTGTCTGTCTAGTCTTGTCTGTCTAGTCTTGTCTGTCTAGTCTTGTCTGTCTAGTCTTGTCTGTCTAGTCTTGTCTGTCTAGTCTTGTCTGTCTAGTCTTGTCTGTCTAGTCTTGTCTGTCTAGTCTTGTCTGTCTAGTCTTGTCTGTCTAGTCTTGTCTGTCTAGTCTTGTCTGTCTAGTCTTGTCTGTCTAGTCTTGTCTGTCTAGTCTTGTCTGTCTAGTCTTGTCTGTCTAGTCTTGTCTGTCTAGTCTTGTCTGTCTAGTCTTGTCTGTCTAGTCTTGTCTGTCTAGTCTTGTCTGTCTAGTCTTGTCTGTCTAGTCTTGTCTGTCTAGTCTTGTCTGTCTAGTCTTGTCTGTCTAGTCTTGTCTGTCTAGTCTTGTCTGTCTAGTCTTGTCTGTCTAGTCTTGTCTGTCTAGTCTTGTCTGTCTAGTCTTGTCTGTCTAGTCTTGTCTGTCTAGTCTTGTCTGTCTAGTCTTGTCTGTCTAGTCTTGTCTGTCTAGTCTTGTCTGTCTAGTCTTGTCTGTCTAGTCTTGTCTGTCTAGTCTTGTCTGTCTAGTCTTGTCTGTCTAGTCTTGTCTGTCTAGTCTTGTCTGTCTAGTCTTGTCTGTCTAGTCTTGTCTGTCTAGTCTTGTCTGTCTAGTCTTGTCTGTCTAGTCTTGTCTGTCTAGTCTTGTCTGTCTAGTCTTGTCTGTCTAGTCTTGTCTGTCTAGTCTTGTCTGTCTAGTCTTGTCTGTCTAGTCTTGTCTGTCTAGTCTTGTCTGTCTAGTCTTGTCTGTCTAGTCTTGTCTGTCTAGTCTTGTCTGTCTAGTCTTGTCTGTCTAGTCTTGTCTGTCTAGTCTTGTCTGTCTAGTCTTGTCTGTCTAGTCTTGTCTGTCTAGTCTTGTCTGTCTAGTCTTGTCTGTCTAGTCTTGTCTGTCTAGTCTTGTCTGTCTAGTCTTGTCTGTCTAGTCTTGTCTGTCTAGTCTTGTCTGTCTAGTCTTGTCTGTCTAGTCTTGTCTGTCTAGTCTTGTCTGTCTAGTCTTGTCTGTCTAGTCTTGTCTGTCTAGTCTTGTCTGTCTAGTCTTGTCTGTCTAGTCTTGTCTGTCTAGTCTTGTCTGTCTAGTCTTGTCTGTCTAGTCTTGTCTGTCTAGTCTTGTCTGTCTAGTCTTGTCTGTCTAGTCTTGTCTGTCTAGTCTTGTCTGTCTAGTCTTGTCTGTCTAGTCTTGTCTGTCTAGTCTTGTCTGTCTAGTCTTGTCTGTCTAGTCTTGTCTGTCTAGTCTTGTCTGTCTAGTCTTGTCTGTCTAGTCTTGTCTGTCTAGTCTTGTCTGTCTAGTCTTGTCTGTCTAGTCTTGTCTGTCTAGTCTTGTCTGTCTAGTCTTGTCTGTCTAGTCTTGTCTGTCTAGTCTTGTCTGTCTAGTCTTGTCTGTCTAGTCTTGTCTGTCTAGTCTTGTCTGTCTAGTCTTGTCTGTCTAGTCTTGTCTGTCTAGTCTTGTCTGTCTAGTCTTGTCTGTCTAGTCTTGTCTGTCTAGTCTTGTCTGTCTAGTCTTGTCTGTCTAGTCTTGTCTGTCTAGTCTTGTCTGTCTAGTCTTGTCTGTCTAGTCTTGTCTGTCTAGTCTTGTCTGTCTAGTCTTGTCTGTCTAGTCTTGTCTGTCTAGTCTTGTCTGTCTAGTCTTGTCTGTCTAGTCTTGTCTGTCTAGTCTTGTCTGTCTAGTCTTGTCTGTCTAGTCTTGTCTGTCTAGTCTTGTCTGTCTAGTCTTGTCTGTCTAGTCTTGTCTGTCTAGTCTTGTCTGTCTAGTCTTGTCTGTCTAGTCTTGTCTGTCTAGTCTTGTCTGTCTAGTCTTGTCTGTCTAGTCTTGTCTGTCTAGTCTTGTCTGTCTAGTCTTGTCTGTCTAGTCTTGTCTGTCTAGTCTTGTCTGTCTAGTCTTGTCTGTCTAGTCTTGTCTGTCTAGTCTTGTCTGTCTAGTCTTGTCTGTCTAGTCTTGTCTGTCTAGTCTTGTCTGTCTAGTCTTGTCTGTCTAGTCTTGTCTGTCTAGTCTTGTCTGTCTAGTCTTGTCTGTCTAGTCTTGTCTGTCTAGTCTTGTCTGTCTAGTCTTGTCTGTCTAGTCTTGTCTGTCTAGTCTTGTCTGTCTAGTCTTGTCTGTCTAGTCTTGTCTGTCTAGTCTTGTCTGTCTAGTCTTGTCTGTCTAGTCTTGTCTGTCTAGTCTTGTCTGTCTAGTCTTGTCTGTCTAGTCTTGTCTGTCTAGTCTTGTCTGTCTAGTCTTGTCTGTCTAGTCTTGTCTGTCTAGTCTTGTCTGTCTAGTCTTGTCTGTCTAGTCTTGTCTGTCTAGTCTTGTCTGTCTAGTCTTGTCTGTCTAGTCTTGTCTGTCTAGTCTTGTCTGTCTAGTCTTGTCTGTCTAGTCTTGTCTGTCTAGTCTTGTCTGTCTAGTCTTGTCTGTCTAGTCTTGTCTGTCTAGTCTTGTCTGTCTAGTCTTGTCTGTCTAGTCTTGTCTGTCTAGTCTTGTCTGTCTAGTCTTGTCTGTCTAGTCTTGTCTGTCTAGTCTTGTCTGTCTAGTCTTGTCTGTCTAGTCTTGTCTGTCTAGTCTTGTCTGTCTAGTCTTGTCTGTCTAGTCTTGTCTGTCTAGTCTTGTCTGTCTAGTCTTGTCTGTCTAGTCTTGTCTGTCTAGTCTTGTCTGTCTAGTCTTGTCTGTCTAGTCTTGTCTGTCTAGTCTTGTCTGTCTAGTCTTGTCTGTCTAGTCTTGTCTGTCTAGTCTTGTCTGTCTAGTCTTGTCTGTCTAGTCTTGTCTGTCTAGTCTTGTCTGTCTAGTCTTGTCTGTCTAGTCTTGTCTGTCTAGTCTTGTCTGTCTAGTCTTGTCTGTCTAGTCTTGTCTGTCTAGTCTTGTCTGTCTAGTCTTGTCTGTCTAGTCTTGTCTGTCTAGTCTTGTCTGTCTAGTCTTGTCTGTCTAGTCTTGTCTGTCTAGTCTTGTCTGTCTAGTCTTGTCTGTCTAGTCTTGTCTGTCTAGTCTTGTCTGTCTAGTCTTGTCTGTCTAGTCTTGTCTGTCTAGTCTTGTCTGTCTAGTCTTGTCTGTCTAGTCTTGTCTGTCTAGTCTTGTCTGTCTAGTCTTGTCTGTCTAGTCTTGTCTGTCTAGTCTTGTCTGTCTAGTCTTGTCTGTCTAGTCTTGTCTGTCTAGTCTTGTCTGTCTAGTCTTGTCTGTCTAGTCTTGTCTGTCTAGTCTTGTCTGTCTAGTCTTGTCTGTCTAGTCTTGTCTGTCTAGTCTTGTCTGTCTAGTCTTGTCTGTCTAGTCTTGTCTGTCTAGTCTTGTCTGTCTAGTCTTGTCTGTCTAGTCTTGTCTGTCTAGTCTTGTCTGTCTAGTCTTGTCTGTCTAGTCTTGTCTGTCTAGTCTTGTCTGTCTAGTCTTGTCTGTCTAGTCTTGTCTGTCTAGTCTTGTCTGTCTAGTCTTGTCTGTCTAGTCTTGTCTGTCTAGTCTTGTCTGTCTAGTCTTGTCTGTCTAGTCTTGTCTGTCTAGTCTTGTCTGTCTAGTCTTGTCTGTCTAGTCTTGTCTGTCTAGTCTTGTCTGTCTAGTCTTGTCTGTCTAGTCTTGTCTGTCTAGTCTTGTCTGTCTAGTCTTGTCTGTCTAGTCTTGTCTGTCTAGTCTTGTCTGTCTAGTCTTGTCTGTCTAGTCTTGTCTGTCTAGTCTTGTCTGTCTAGTCTTGTCTGTCTAGTCTTGTCTGTCTAGTCTTGTCTGTCTAGTCTTGTCTGTCTAGTCTTGTCTGTCTAGTCTTGTCTGTCTAGTCTTGTCTGTCTAGTCTTGTCTGTCTAGTCTTGTCTGTCTAGTCTTGTCTGTCTAGTCTTGTCTGTCTAGTCTTGTCTGTCTAGTCTTGTCTGTCTAGTCTTGTCTGTCTAGTCTTGTCTGTCTAGTCTTGTCTGTCTAGTCTTGTCTGTCTAGTCTTGTCTGTCTAGTCTTGTCTGTCTAGTCTTGTCTGTCTAGTCTTGTCTGTCTAGTCTTGTCTGTCTAGTCTTGTCTGTCTAGTCTTGTCTGTCTAGTCTTGTCTGTCTAGTCTTGTCTGTCTAGTCTTGTCTGTCTAGTCTTGTCTGTCTAGTCTTGTCTGTCTAGTCTTGTCTGTCTAGTCTTGTCTGTCTAGTCTTGTCTGTCTAGTCTTGTCTGTCTAGTCTTGTCTGTCTAGTCTTGTCTGTCTAGTCTTGTCTGTCTAGTCTTGTCTGTCTAGTCTTGTCTGTCTAGTCTTGTCTGTCTAGTCTTGTCTGTCTAGTCTTGTCTGTCTAGTCTTGTCTGTCTAGTCTTGTCTGTCTAGTCTTGTCTGTCTAGTCTTGTCTGTCTAGTCTTGTCTGTCTAGTCTTGTCTGTCTAGTCTTGTCTGTCTAGTCTTGTCTGTCTAGTCTTGTCTGTCTAGTCTTGTCTGTCTAGTCTTGTCTGTCTAGTCTTGTCTGTCTAGTCTTGTCTGTCTAGTCTTGTCTGTCTAGTCTTGTCTGTCTAGTCTTGTCTGTCTAGTCTTGTCTGTCTAGTCTTGTCTGTCTAGTCTTGTCTGTCTAGTCTTGTCTGTCTAGTCTTGTCTGTCTAGTCTTGTCTGTCTAGTCTTGTCTGTCTAGTCTTGTCTGTCTAGTCTTGTCTGTCTAGTCTTGTCTGTCTAGTCTTGTCTGTCTAGTCTTGTCTGTCTAGTCTTGTCTGTCTAGTCTTGTCTGTCTAGTCTTGTCTGTCTAGTCTTGTCTGTCTAGTCTTGTCTGTCTAGTCTTGTCTGTCTAGTCTTGTCTGTCTAGTCTTGTCTGTCTAGTCTTGTCTGTCTAGTCTTGTCTGTCTAGTCTTGTCTGTCTAGTCTTGTCTGTCTAGTCTTGTCTGTCTAGTCTTGTCTGTCTAGTCTTGTCTGTCTAGTCTTGTCTGTCTAGTCTTGTCTGTCTAGTCTTGTCTGTCTAGTCTTGTCTGTCTAGTCTTGTCTGTCTAGTCTTGTCTGTCTAGTCTTGTCTGTCTAGTCTTGTCTGTCTAGTCTTGTCTGTCTAGTCTTGTCTGTCTAGTCTTGTCTGTCTAGTCTTGTCTGTCTAGTCTTGTCTGTCTAGTCTTGTCTGTCTAGTCTTGTCTGTCTAGTCTTGTCTGTCTAGTCTTGTCTGTCTAGTCTTGTCTGTCTAGTCTTGTCTGTCTAGTCTTGTCTGTCTAGTCTTGTCTGTCTAGTCTTGTCTGTCTAGTCTTGTCTGTCTAGTCTTGTCTGTCTAGTCTTGTCTGTCTAGTCTTGTCTGTCTAGTCTTGTCTGTCTAGTCTTGTCTGTCTAGTCTTGTCTGTCTAGTCTTGTCTGTCTAGTCTTGTCTGTCTAGTCTTGTCTGTCTAGTCTTGTCTGTCTAGTCTTGTCTGTCTAGTCTTGTCTGTCTAGTCTTGTCTGTCTAGTCTTGTCTGTCTAGTCTTGTCTGTCTAGTCTTGTCTGTCTAGTCTTGTCTGTCTAGTCTTGTCTGTCTAGTCTTGTCTGTCTAGTCTTGTCTGTCTAGTCTTGTCTGTCTAGTCTTGTCTGTCTAGTCTTGTCTGTCTAGTCTTGTCTGTCTAGTCTTGTCTGTCTAGTCTTGTCTGTCTAGTCTTGTCTGTCTAGTCTTGTCTGTCTAGTCTTGTCTGTCTAGTCTTGTCTGTCTAGTCTTGTCTGTCTAGTCTTGTCTGTCTAGTCTTGTCTGTCTAGTCTTGTCTGTCTAGTCTTGTCTGTCTAGTCTTGTCTGTCTAGTCTTGTCTGTCTAGTCTTGTCTGTCTAGTCTTGTCTGTCTAGTCTTGTCTGTCTAGTCTTGTCTGTCTAGTCTTGTCTGTCTAGTCTTGTCTGTCTAGTCTTGTCTGTCTAGTCTTGTCTGTCTAGTCTTGTCTGTCTAGTCTTGTCTGTCTAGTCTTGTCTGTCTAGTCTTGTCTGTCTAGTCTTGTCTGTCTAGTCTTGTCTGTCTAGTCTTGTCTGTCTAGTCTTGTCTGTCTAGTCTTGTCTGTCTAGTCTTGTCTGTCTAGTCTTGTCTGTCTAGTCTTGTCTGTCTAGTCTTGTCTGTCTAGTCTTGTCTGTCTAGTCTTGTCTGTCTAGTCTTGTCTGTCTAGTCTTGTCTGTCTAGTCTTGTCTGTCTAGTCTTGTCTGTCTAGTCTTGTCTGTCTAGTCTTGTCTGTCTAGTCTTGTCTGTCTAGTCTTGTCTGTCTAGTCTTGTCTGTCTAGTCTTGTCTGTCTAGTCTTGTCTGTCTAGTCTTGTCTGTCTAGTCTTGTCTGTCTAGTCTTGTCTGTCTAGTCTTGTCTGTCTAGTCTTGTCTGTCTAGTCTTGTCTGTCTAGTCTTGTCTGTCTAGTCTTGTCTGTCTAGTCTTGTCTGTCTAGTCTTGTCTGTCTAGTCTTGTCTGTCTAGTCTTGTCTGTCTAGTCTTGTCTGTCTAGTCTTGTCTGTCTAGTCTTGTCTGTCTAGTCTTGTCTGTCTAGTCTTGTCTGTCTAGTCTTGTCTGTCTAGTCTTGTCTGTCTAGTCTTGTCTGTCTAGTCTTGTCTGTCTAGTCTTGTCTGTCTAGTCTTGTCTGTCTAGTCTTGTCTGTCTAGTCTTGTCTGTCTAGTCTTGTCTGTCTAGTCTTGTCTGTCTAGTCTTGTCTGTCTAGTCTTGTCTGTCTAGTCTTGTCTGTCTAGTCTTGTCTGTCTAGTCTTGTCTGTCTAGTCTTGTCTGTCTAGTCTTGTCTGTCTAGTCTTGTCTGTCTAGTCTTGTCTGTCTAGTCTTGTCTGTCTAGTCTTGTCTGTCTAGTCTTGTCTGTCTAGTCTTGTCTGTCTAGTCTTGTCTGTCTAGTCTTGTCTGTCTAGTCTTGTCTGTCTAGTCTTGTCTGTCTAGTCTTGTCTGTCTAGTCTTGTCTGTCTAGTCTTGTCTGTCTAGTCTTGTCTGTCTAGTCTTGTCTGTCTAGTCTTGTCTGTCTAGTCTTGTCTGTCTAGTCTTGTCTGTCTAGTCTTGTCTGTCTAGTCTTGTCTGTCTAGTCTTGTCTGTCTAGTCTTGTCTGTCTAGTCTTGTCTGTCTAGTCTTGTCTGTCTAGTCTTGTCTGTCTAGTCTTGTCTGTCTAGTCTTGTCTGTCTAGTCTTGTCTGTCTAGTCTTGTCTGTCTAGTCTTGTCTGTCTAGTCTTGTCTGTCTAGTCTTGTCTGTCTAGTCTTGTCTGTCTAGTCTTGTCTGTCTAGTCTTGTCTGTCTAGTCTTGTCTGTCTAGTCTTGTCTGTCTAGTCTTGTCTGTCTAGTCTTGTCTGTCTAGTCTTGTCTGTCTAGTCTTGTCTGTCTAGTCTTGTCTGTCTAGTCTTGTCTGTCTAGTCTTGTCTGTCTAGTCTTGTCTGTCTAGTCTTGTCTGTCTAGTCTTGTCTGTCTAGTCTTGTCTGTCTAGTCTTGTCTGTCTAGTCTTGTCTGTCTAGTCTTGTCTGTCTAGTCTTGTCTGTCTAGTCTTGTCTGTCTAGTCTTGTCTGTCTAGTCTTGTCTGTCTAGTCTTGTCTGTCTAGTCTTGTCTGTCTAGTCTTGTCTGTCTAGTCTTGTCTGTCTAGTCTTGTCTGTCTAGTCTTGTCTGTCTAGTCTTGTCTGTCTAGTCTTGTCTGTCTAGTCTTGTCTGTCTAGTCTTGTCTGTCTAGTCTTGTCTGTCTAGTCTTGTCTGTCTAGTCTTGTCTGTCTAGTCTTGTCTGTCTAGTCTTGTCTGTCTAGTCTTGTCTGTCTAGTCTTGTCTGTCTAGTCTTGTCTGTCTAGTCTTGTCTGTCTAGTCTTGTCTGTCTAGTCTTGTCTGTCTAGTCTTGTCTGTCTAGTCTTGTCTGTCTAGTCTTGTCTGTCTAGTCTTGTCTGTCTAGTCTTGTCTGTCTAGTCTTGTCTGTCTAGTCTTGTCTGTCTAGTCTTGTCTGTCTAGTCTTGTCTGTCTAGTCTTGTCTGTCTAGTCTTGTCTGTCTAGTCTTGTCTGTCTAGTCTTGTCTGTCTAGTCTTGTCTGTCTAGTCTTGTCTGTCTAGTCTTGTCTGTCTAGTCTTGTCTGTCTAGTCTTGTCTGTCTAGTCTTGTCTGTCTAGTCTTGTCTGTCTAGTCTTGTCTGTCTAGTCTTGTCTGTCTAGTCTTGTCTGTCTAGTCTTGTCTGTCTAGTCTTGTCTGTCTAGTCTTGTCTGTCTAGTCTTGTCTGTCTAGTCTTGTCTGTCTAGTCTTGTCTGTCTAGTCTTGTCTGTCTAGTCTTGTCTGTCTAGTCTTGTCTGTCTAGTCTTGTCTGTCTAGTCTTGTCTGTCTAGTCTTGTCTGTCTAGTCTTGTCTGTCTAGTCTTGTCTGTCTAGTCTTGTCTGTCTAGTCTTGTCTGTCTAGTCTTGTCTGTCTAGTCTTGTCTGTCTAGTCTTGTCTGTCTAGTCTTGTCTGTCTAGTCTTGTCTGTCTAGTCTTGTCTGTCTAGTCTTGTCTGTCTAGTCTTGTCTGTCTAGTCTTGTCTGTCTAGTCTTGTCTGTCTAGTCTTGTCTGTCTAGTCTTGTCTGTCTAGTCTTGTCTGTCTAGTCTTGTCTGTCTAGTCTTGTCTGTCTAGTCTTGTCTGTCTAGTCTTGTCTGTCTAGTCTTGTCTGTCTAGTCTTGTCTGTCTAGTCTTGTCTGTCTAGTCTTGTCTGTCTAGTCTTGTCTGTCTAGTCTTGTCTGTCTAGTCTTGTCTGTCTAGTCTTGTCTGTCTAGTCTTGTCTGTCTAGTCTTGTCTGTCTAGTCTTGTCTGTCTAGTCTTGTCTGTCTAGTCTTGTCTGTCTAGTCTTGTCTGTCTAGTCTTGTCTGTCTAGTCTTGTCTGTCTAGTCTTGTCTGTCTAGTCTTGTCTGTCTAGTCTTGTCTGTCTAGTCTTGTCTGTCTAGTCTTGTCTGTCTAGTCTTGTCTGTCTAGTCTTGTCTGTCTAGTCTTGTCTGTCTAGTCTTGTCTGTCTAGTCTTGTCTGTCTAGTCTTGTCTGTCTAGTCTTGTCTGTCTAGTCTTGTCTGTCTAGTCTTGTCTGTCTAGTCTTGTCTGTCTAGTCTTGTCTGTCTAGTCTTGTCTGTCTAGTCTTGTCTGTCTAGTCTTGTCTGTCTAGTCTTGTCTGTCTAGTCTTGTCTGTCTAGTCTTGTCTGTCTAGTCTTGTCTGTCTAGTCTTGTCTGTCTAGTCTTGTCTGTCTAGTCTTGTCTGTCTAGTCTTGTCTGTCTAGTCTTGTCTGTCTAGTCTTGTCTGTCTAGTCTTGTCTGTCTAGTCTTGTCTGTCTAGTCTTGTCTGTCTAGTCTTGTCTGTCTAGTCTTGTCTGTCTAGTCTTGTCTGTCTAGTCTTGTCTGTCTAGTCTTGTCTGTCTAGTCTTGTCTGTCTAGTCTTGTCTGTCTAGTCTTGTCTGTCTAGTCTTGTCTGTCTAGTCTTGTCTGTCTAGTCTTGTCTGTCTAGTCTTGTCTGTCTAGTCTTGTCTGTCTAGTCTTGTCTGTCTAGTCTTGTCTGTCTAGTCTTGTCTGTCTAGTCTTGTCTGTCTAGTCTTGTCTGTCTAGTCTTGTCTGTCTAGTCTTGTCTGTCTAGTCTTGTCTGTCTAGTCTTGTCTGTCTAGTCTTGTCTGTCTAGTCTTGTCTGTCTAGTCTTGTCTGTCTAGTCTTGTCTGTCTAGTCTTGTCTGTCTAGTCTTGTCTGTCTAGTCTTGTCTGTCTAGTCTTGTCTGTCTAGTCTTGTCTGTCTAGTCTTGTCTGTCTAGTCTTGTCTGTCTAGTCTTGTCTGTCTAGTCTTGTCTGTCTAGTCTTGTCTGTCTAGTCTTGTCTGTCTAGTCTTGTCTGTCTAGTCTTGTCTGTCTAGTCTTGTCTGTCTAGTCTTGTCTGTCTAGTCTTGTCTGTCTAGTCTTGTCTGTCTAGTCTTGTCTGTCTAGTCTTGTCTGTCTAGTCTTGTCTGTCTAGTCTTGTCTGTCTAGTCTTGTCTGTCTAGTCTTGTCTGTCTAGTCTTGTCTGTCTAGTCTTGTCTGTCTAGTCTTGTCTGTCTAGTCTTGTCTGTCTAGTCTTGTCTGTCTAGTCTTGTCTGTCTAGTCTTGTCTGTCTAGTCTTGTCTGTCTAGTCTTGTCTGTCTAGTCTTGTCTGTCTAGTCTTGTCTGTCTAGTCTTGTCTGTCTAGTCTTGTCTGTCTAGTCTTGTCTGTCTAGTCTTGTCTGTCTAGTCTTGTCTGTCTAGTCTTGTCTGTCTAGTCTTGTCTGTCTAGTCTTGTCTGTCTAGTCTTGTCTGTCTAGTCTTGTCTGTCTAGTCTTGTCTGTCTAGTCTTGTCTGTCTAGTCTTGTCTGTCTAGTCTTGTCTGTCTAGTCTTGTCTGTCTAGTCTTGTCTGTCTAGTCTTGTCTGTCTAGTCTTGTCTGTCTAGTCTTGTCTGTCTAGTCTTGTCTGTCTAGTCTTGTCTGTCTAGTCTTGTCTGTCTAGTCTTGTCTGTCTAGTCTTGTCTGTCTAGTCTTGTCTGTCTAGTCTTGTCTGTCTAGTCTTGTCTGTCTAGTCTTGTCTGTCTAGTCTTGTCTGTCTAGTCTTGTCTGTCTAGTCTTGTCTGTCTAGTCTTGTCTGTCTAGTCTTGTCTGTCTAGTCTTGTCTGTCTAGTCTTGTCTGTCTAGTCTTGTCTGTCTAGTCTTGTCTGTCTAGTATTGCCTGTCTAGTCTTGTCTGTTTAGTATAGTCTGTCTAGTCTTGCCTATCTAGTCTTGTCTGTCTAATCTTGTCTGTCTAGTCTCGTCTATTTAGCCTTGCCTGTCTAGTCTTGTCAGTCTAATCTTGTCTGTCTAGTCTTGTCTGTATAGTATTGTCCGTCTAGTCTTGTCTGACTAGTATTGTCTGTCTGCTTTTGCCTGTCTGGTTTTCTCTATCTACTCTTGCTTGTCTATTCTTGACGGTCTACTTTTGTCTGTCTGGTCTTCTCTGTCTGGTCTTGTCTCTTTAGTCTTGTCTGGTCTTGTCTGTTCTTGGCTGGGTTTGTCTAGTCTTATCCGTCTAGTCTTGTCTGTCTAGTCTTGTTTGTCTAGTCGTGTCTGGGGAGTCTTTTATGTCCAGGGTTTTCTGTCTAGACTTGTCGGTCTAGTCTTCTCTCTCTGGTCTTGTATTCTTGTCCGTCTAGTCTTGTTTGTGTAGTCTTGTACGTCTAGTCCTGTAAGTCATTTATTTGACATATATTTCGACAATTTCGTCATTTATTTAATCTGTTTTGAAATTTATTTTGACGATCTTTACATTGACTTCGATTGTTTGTCATTTAGCTAGAAATTAAGTTAGACATTTATTTCGAGAATTTTGACATTTATTTCATTAGTTTTGACATCCATTTTGACGGTCCAGACATTGATTTGGATAGTTTGGCATTTATTTAGAAATATTAGGCATTTAGTTTTGACATTTATATGGATACTTATTTGGATAATCTTGACATTTATTTTGATAGTTTTGGCATTTATGTTAACAGTATTATATCATCCAAAAATGCAGTCTTGCCTGTCTAGTCTTGTCACGCTTGTGTGTCTAGTTTTGTTTTTGAGTCTTGCTTGTCAGTCTTATCTGTCAGTCTTCTTCACACACGATCCGGTAGGACTGCCAGTTCGAACTGAACAGTCCGCCTCAAGGCCTGTCGCCGCGCCGGATGGGCTGACGGCACTCCAAACGTTCACGCTAGGGTTTATGCAAAAACCGACTTTTTGAAAACCGGCATTTCGAATTCCAGATTTTGAAAAGACCGGTTTTACCCGGTTTTCTAATTTTTGTCAAAAAAAAATAACAAATATTTTCAGCTGTCAGTGTCATTTTTGCATTTTGGAAGTCTTTATTCAGGGTTTTCAAAAATTTTATGAATGGATTTATCCATGTCTTCCTTTAAAAAAGCATTACTTGGTAAGTAGTTTCTTCGATTTGCTCTATATCAGAATCGGTTACCACATAACAATTTGGAAATATTCTAGACAATGTATTTCCAGATAACTTAATAATTTTTGTTTTTGAGGCTAAAGGAAGTCCACTAGATTTCTTTGCCGAAATGAGAATGTTTTGTGGATTTTGCAAAAGAAGATTTTGCAAGAGTTAACTAATTCTACTTTTTTTTAAGTGGTTCGGGGGAAGCTCTCACTAAACCCCCTATTCCACCTTGGCTCTTGGTATGCGCCACCCCGGTATCGCATATTTTGCATTCTTTCAGGCTGGGCAGCCCGGACGGTTACTGAAAACCGCCCTAGTTGTCGTCTCCCCGACCAGGATTGGAACCTGGGTCTCCCGCATTGAAAACTAATTCTACTCGTGATGTTCTTTCTTGAATTCGTTCTTTCAAAGCGTAAAATAATTTCAAACCTATTTCAGTGTTTAAAATTTTTAGTTCAATTAACAGAAATTCAAATATACCTTCACTTGTTAATATGCTCAATGCACAAGCACTGGCCAACACAACTCGTTGAAAAGAATGAATGGCAAATAAGATTTTTGCAAGGAACTTAATTTTTTTTAAACCGGTTTTTTTTTCTTTATTTAAAAACCGGTTTTAAAATTGACTCAAATTTTCTTTAAAAAGCTGTTTATTAAAACCGTGTTTAAAAACCGTCAAACCCTAGTTCAGGCGATTCTGAAATATTTGTCAGTTATCATCACGCAGGGGCTACTAGTTTAGCTTAGCAGTTCGGTTTAGTAGCCGGAATATATACACGTTCATGTGACCGGGCTGCAGGTGGATTTCAGTTCGAACTGGCAGGCCTGCCGGATCGTGTGTAGCCGCCTTTAGGGTTTAGCCTAGTCTATCAGACTAGTTTGTCTAGTCTTGTCTTATCAGTCTAGTCTTGTCTTGTCTGTCTAATCCTTTTTATCCAAATCTACCTGTATAATAATTCTCAAGATTACATCCTCATAGTTATTAAATACGGAATCCGTATAAATTTGTTTTTCGATCCATAGTTAGGTGCAACTATTACCTTACTTGTTAACTGTTAAAAAATTTACTGTTAAAGTTAACTGTTTGAAAACTTAAAATATTTGTGTTATGTTAGGAGAATCTCTACGTAACAATCATAATACAGTTTGCTATTAAGTAATGTCGCTGTTTGTATGAGTAGGGGAGCATTTCAATTATCTTATTTAATTTCGAGAGTCGGTGAAGAGGTAATGTTTGAGAAGCACTGGTTTAGTGTAGAGAAGTTTGTAAGAAGATTAGTTTTGTTAAATGTGTAGTAAAGTTTTATGAGTTGCGCCCAATTTAGAAACAGTGATCGCCTTATTGAGAGGTCGCCGGTAGAATTGGAGACGGATGTATCTTTGTTAAGTAAATGGTTTGTTGAGATATGTAGTGAAAATTTGGAAGGTATTGAAAACGGATCGTTATAATAAAATGTAGGATAATAAGAAAAAGTGATAGTACAAGGAACATTACATTAGATTTGGGTGAGGATCGTAGGGAATAGATAGCCCCTGTATAATAAAATTCCTTGTCATGGGTTATATATCTGGAACTTTGTCTGTGTTCTCAATCCCCGAATCGATATATTTTACCGGCGGCTGCTATACTGACCTTCCATTCCAATTCGAAACCTTCTAGGTTGCGGCGTCTTGTTCTCCGGCAAATCGCTTTAGTTTTTCCGTAAAAAATTAGCCCCGACTGAAAATAGTACGACGTCCCGAAAAATCGGAGAAGAGTATGCTTATCGTTCCATATAAAATTTGAATCGAATTTCAACCCCTCCACACGGAACAGGGATGTATTATTTATACGTTGAGAATATCCAGGAAAAGCTGTCATGAATGTCATTTGTGGAAAACTGGATGTAAATATTTTATGTCGGCCGCAGTGTTCCGATAAGTTTCAAAGCCTCTCGCATTTTTCTAGTTGTCTTCCGAATATTCAACCCTCCTTTTTTAATAACCATCCATCGTTAATTAAGCGATCGTTCTTTGAAGTGAAACTTTTTGAAACCCTTTTTTATTTGATTTGGTGACCGGCTCACATTTTCGCCGCCACTCCACAGGTCTGCATGTGATGTTAAATGGAATTTTTCCGGGAAATTGGTCTAAGTTTAGAATTTTCACCTGAACAAAAAGAAAATCAGCATGCGACGAGCAGCGAGGTTTACAAGGGGTTTTGTTGGGGGCGTAGTGTAAACCCTACACCCTCTCTAATCTATGATTGCGCGTCGTGTCGCCCTCGTGTCGCCCTCGCGTGACCCCCAACCTCATGCGTGTGAGGCTTTTTCCTCCTTCTCTCTCCCGCAATCCGTATGTAGTCACGACAGTCTAACATTACACACTTATAAAATAACCGTCGTCAATAATACTCTACAGCTTCTCATTTTCTGACCATAAAAATTCCCTAAACTTACCCTATTTTATATCAAAAACATATTTTTCAAACAACTTTAACGTATTTATTATACTGTCAATTATAACTTTCACATATTGCTTCACAAACAAACTTTTTATATAAAAAATGCATACATTGTCAAGTCCCGTTCTAATTTTATTAATATATTATTTAATCAACACCGATGTCCGTTGTGCTTACATTTTCCAAATTGCATTTAAACAAATACCCATTTTATGGTTATATCTGGTGTTTCTATTATAGTTTTCCAGATGTCTTTAAATAACTTCATATCTAGATTTCGCAAATGTCCGTATATTTGCATTAACGATTTTCCCTTGTTCATATATGCTAGTCTAGGGGTGGTTTTAAATTTTAATTTCAATAGGTTTTTTTGTGGCTGTGTGCGTTCGCTGAAGGACAAAACAATGACATTTATGCAAAGCAATATTCAAATTATTTCACAGACAGGCTAGGTCAGGGGTCGGCAGAACCGCATGGGGCTCTTTGCTTGGCATCTGCGCCTCTACAAATATCGCTCTTCCTTCAAGCACTTGATACACAATAGTACCCAGACAAGACTAGACATGTAAAGCTAGATAGAACGTTTAGACAGACAAAAATAAACAGACGGGATACAAAGGGTTCCATAATTGTTTTTACGAAAATAAATTAAATATAATGTTGGGGAGACAGACAAGGCAACTGTGATAAAATTAGATAGATAGGTTTAGTTGAGGTTTAAGAAAACTGGATGGAGAAGAGTAGATAGAGATGTAGTGTAGTGATAAATGAAAGTTTGTGTTTAGGGAATAAAATGAGTATGTAGGTGTTGAATGGTTGGTAGTGTGACAGAATGAAAGAAATCCTGTAGGATATCCGTTTTAAATGAAAATGAAATAAATGATCGGTATCAGGTTTTAGGTAGGAGTCGGTTTCTTTGTAATTGATAAATCGGTAGCTTTGGTAAGTCAGGAACGGAAGGGTTTTTAATAAAGGATGGGATTGTGCCGAGTGAAAAATGAGCATCGAAATGTCCAGCGGTTTAATTGTGCAGACCGTAGAGAATTAAGGGGCGAGACAGCGAGGGCTAAATCGCATTCCTCTCCCCGTGGTCGCAGAGAAAACGATCCGAACGAGTTGCGTGTCGCGAACTAAACTCGGTCGCCGTCGTCCAGTAACTCGGTGGTCATTGTGCTAATGGCAAGGTGTATTGGTTAACCCTTGCTGGAGATTGACTTTTCGATATGCTCTCCGCCAATATTGCCGCAATCATGCCACAGCGCCAGCACGAAGACTGACCGTATCAACCCTAATCACGTACACTTCTCATATTTCATATACTCGAAAAAAATGCCCTAAAAGCCCACACATACTCCTCATCATCGTATAGATTCTTATATACAGAAATGGGGGATTTATAAGTGCTCGATTTAACGAGCGCTGTTTTAATGAAGCCTACCCTTACAGAAAACAATCCATATCACATCCATATATATATATATATATATATATATATATATATATATATATATATATATATATATATATGTGCGTCATATAAATCGAGTGAATATATTGAGTGGAGTATATATAGAATTATGAATGGAGAGATTTTAAGTTATCGTGATCAGTAGATTGATGGTGAGTGCTGCATCAAGTAAATTATGGACCGTACAACTGAAGTAGCGATTGATTTGTATGTTCTCCGTTAATACAATATCGATTATCAGGTAAACTAGTGACTGAACTGAATTGTAGCAATTCCCGGCAATGTGTTTCCGTGATTTACGAAGATGCTATCCGTGAAATGCATTTCGCGCTAGCAGCAATACCGTTGTAGGCACATTAGCCTTGTCATACACTCGACATCGACAGCTCGAACGTATTACAATCACCTATAAAGGTTTAAAACGCAGGTGGGGTTGTGTCTCCGTTACAGTAGATATTTCGCAATCCACGTCGGTTTCTCTTTGAGGAAGGATTCAATTATAACAATAAAATTAGTATTGATTAGGCGTGCTGTTGCGGAAAATTTTAGTTTCTGGAGTGGTTTAATATTATTAACAATTAGAAAAGCTACTCATTTACATGATCCCTTAGGGTGGGAATTTGCGGATGCCAAGATTTTACTATGTGCAGAATAGAATGGGATAAGACGGAGCAAAGTATCTGCAGGGCATTTAGCTTTTGCAGTGTTATGTCACTTCCAGGATCAAGCATCATTCTAAGGTTTGCTGCGCCCCTTCCGTGTATCCACTACACGACTACGTGCCTTCGGTCAACACAAACTCCATTTACTCCGCATAATTTTTCCAGCGACGGGGGTCACTCGTTTTATGCCCCCGTTCCATTTTAAACAGCTACCATCTCGAAATTTAACTAATCTCACTTGACTCCACTATTTTTAATTAACTTCATTATTATTCAATTATAACTTCACACAAACAATTAACTATCCAGATATATAATCATGTTTTCCCAGTATTCATTAAGCAACATCAGAGTCAAATCACAAGTTTTTACAAACTATTAATTGAAACTATTAATTCCAACTATTAAATTAAACTGTTAATTCAAACTAGAAACAAACTAGACATCATGGATTAGACAGAATATGTAAAACAAAAAAGATCACATAGATTGAACTAGACACACTATACTAAGAAGACAAGATTAGAGGGAAATGACGAATAGAAGAAAAGATTAGATTTAAAAGATTAGGAAAGATTAGATTGGATTTAATGTATTTAATTTAATAGATTATTTAATTTAATAGATGAGATTTAAAAGATTAAGAAGAAAAGAATTGACAAGATTAGGTTTAGATGGACACGATGAGAAGTAAATAAACTAGTCGGGCAAAACTAGACAAACAAGACTAGACGGACAATACTAGATGGACGAGATTAGATGAACAAGACTAAATGGACAAAACTAAGTAAGCTTACTATGTGGTGAGCCGTTCAAAAGTTATGACAGCGTGAAATCAGTCGAAAATGCGAGATGGTGTACAGCGAAAAAATATATAAAACTTGTTTATTTGTAATTTTATAGCGAAATAAACTGGAAAACCGTTTTCAGCACTTCGATTTCCTGCGGGTAACCAAAAAAAATCACTTCTTTCAAAACACATAAAAAATCATTTCTTTCAAAAAATATTTGCTTTTTCGTTTTTTTTTTATTTTCTTGAGAAGTGTAAAAAGCAGCGAAATTACACGGCTTCACAGAAACTACACGGCAAGACGAACAAGTGAATGTGTAAATTGTTCGGAAATATTCAATAATTCGTTGATAAATTTCAAACTGAAATTTAGCCAATTCTCGATTTGCTAAGTAGATGTCTAGGAAACAGTTGCAGATAATCAAAAACGGATTGCAGCATCGTTTTCAGAAGGTCATTTTCCTGTTGATACACTAAGATTGTCCGCGGAAAATATACGACTTTCCGAGATATCTGCTAGAGCGCCGAAATTTCTTAAAAATTTCTTTAATTCTTGCAGGCGATAGTGAACCGAAAGAGTTAGCGAAATATAATTTGCATATATGTAATCAGCAGCAAAAATGTTTTCAGAAACGTTCTGAAAATTTGCTGTAACTCAAAAAATAACGATTTTGACAAAGTCGATTTTCTCGCATTTCGTCGTTTCCGCAGTCTAGACTCCCCGTGTCGCTGGTATTTCTTAACTGAAAGCTTCCTAGGGAATATTATATACGTTCTCCGCCTAATTTTGGGACGCTGACTCGATCGGTGAAGACTAGAAGTCTCTGTGGACAGCTATTCAAAATTTATGAGAGCGTCAATTCAATCGGAAATGCGAGATGGTGTACAGCGAGAAAATATGTAAAACTTGTTCATTTGTAACTTTAGAGTGAAATAAACTGGAAAACCCTTTCAGCACTTTGATTCGGGTAACCAAATAAAAATCACGAAAAAAAAAAATTTTAAAAAAAATTCAACATAAATTTTCTAAACTAAATGAGACACCAATAAATTAGATTAGATTAACCTAAATGAGACTACAATAGATGAGACACCATGAAACCAGGCTACACTGGATGAGACTAGTTGGAACTATATGAGATTAGGTTATACTAAATGAGACTTAACTAAACGAAACTAGATGGGACTAGATAAAAACAGATGGCACAAAATGAGGTTAGATGAAACTAGATTACACCAGATAAGTCTATTTGAGAATACATGAGGCTATATGTGGCTAGATAAGGACAGATTAATCTAGATGAGACTAGATGTGGATAGATGAGACCAGATTAACATAGACTAGACTAGATTAAACTATATGAGACTACAATAGATTAGAGAGGATTAAACTCAAGAAGATTACAATAGATGAGATCCGATGGAACTATATGAGATTAGGTTATACTAAATGAGACTAAACTAAACGAAACTAGATGGGACTAGATGAAACTAGATTGTGCGAAATGAGTTTAGATGAAACCAGATAACTCTAGCTGAGAATACATGAGACTATATATAGCTAGATGAGGCCAGATTAATCTAGATGAGACTATATGTGGCTAGATGAGACCAGATGAACAGAGACTTGACTATATTAAACTAACTGAGACTACAATAGAAGAAAGTAGATTAAACTGAAGGAGACTACAATAGATGAGCCCCGATGAAACTAGGCTAGATGAGACTAGTTAAAACTAAATGAGACTAAACATGTTACACGAAATCACGGAGGACTATATGAGACTAGATGAGATTACTTACTACTTCAAGAGACTAGATAAGACTATATGAAACTAGATGAAATGAGATGGGAATAGATAAGTCCACACAATGCTAAATGAGAAGGGTTAAGATTACATAGGAATACTAAAGACTAGACACTAACCGAAAAAACTAAATTGGACTAGACTAGTTCAGACTAGACAAAACTGAATTAAACTAGAGAAGACGAAGACGATACTGTACAAGACTAGACTAAATGTGATTTGTTATGGTATCAACTAATTTTATGTAGTCTTGTTTCATCTTGTTTTGTCTTTTTTAGACTTGTCCTTTTTATCTATAATCGTATAGATAAAACCGGCGAGAGAATGCATCTCGTCTCGACGAGTTTAGCATTGTCCTGCGCATACTTCCACATTATTTCGAGTGCGCGGTGTTTAGTTGTCCGTATTTGAAAAAGTGACGCATATTTCTTAACTCAAACTAATCTGTGCGTACCACGGCGCGCTCCACATACCTAGGCGCAGTACAGCTGCATTCTCTCGCCGGTCCGAGTATAGTCTGTCCCATATGGCCTGGTCTAGTCCTGTCCGGTCCTGTGTAGTCTTGTATGGTCCCATTTGATTCTTTGTCGTTTTTTCTGGTTTTCTCTTATCTTGTCTGGCCTTGTCAGTAAGCAAATACTTGTTGAAACTATTTGTGATTAGGTGATAATAAATTAGACTAAACATGTTACATGAAACTACACAAGACTATATGAGACTAGATGAGATTGCTTAGTATCCAGGAGATAAGACTATATGAGACTATATGAAATGAGATGGCAATAGATAAGACAGGATGCTAAAAGAGAAGTGTTAAGATTACATAAAACTACTTAAGACTAGGTAATAATATATAAAACTACAAACTTAGAACAAACGGAACACAGCCTGAATATATATATATATATATATATATATATATATATATATATATATATATATATATATATATATATATATATATATATATATATATATATATATATATATATATATATTCAGTAATATATTCAGCCTTTCCGCAGCTCTATGGTTATTTTTATGGTTTTTGTTGAGTGCCACGAAGGTGAACTGTAAGCTCTAAAATAACTTACAAATTTCACTGAGATTTGTTTTGGTAGACCTAAAAAGACTCAATAATTGTTATAGAGCTCCGGAAAGGCTGAATATATTTATATATTCAGGCTGTGTTCCGTTTGCTTTAAGTTTGTATGATTGTCTATAATATGGGATTGTTCACCAATCTCTATATAAAACTAGTTTGGACTAAACTAGTTGAGACTAGACAAAACTGGATTAAACTAGAGAAGACTAACTATACTGTCTAGTCTAATATAGACAATAATATACAGGACTGGACTTAATGTGTTTTTTTTAAGGGGCTATACCTCTGTGACACTTTCAAAAAAATTGTTTTTTTTTTGTCCTATTGAACAGTTAGTACTTTCAAGAATATCCTGTGAAAATTGCAAGGCCGTATTTCTAATACTCCCCGAATGGCAGCCTTCTAAAGCGCAACCGCTCGCAGAAATAAAATTCTGCACCTGCCTGGAGGCGATAAATTTTTGGATTTGGAGGCAATATATTTTTGGAAAACTTATTTTTTTATATTTTTCACTAAGTAGACCTTTCTTTTCTGAATTCTTCTGAATTCGTATGAATTTTTTCTTATATTTTTGAAAAATATTTTCTCGATAATTTTTTGGAAAATGGAAAAAAGGCAAAAAGATAATAAAAATCTGGAAAAATTTAGGCGGATTCTGAAAAATCAATTCATTTATTTGAAACAAAAAAAGGTTAGGTTTTCCAAAAATTTGTTAAAAAACCATTTGTTAATAACTTTTCAACACTATTATTATGTAAAAGCATGTTTCCGACATCTTTAATATATATTAGATTTTTTTCAGATTTTTTGTCGTATTCGGAAGTATATGAGGTTGAGAAAATATAGGCCGAATGTCCTTAACTTTAAACGTGTTTTTCTCGAAATGGCATTTTTCAAATTTGCCCCTGTTGTAACTCATAGAGAAATTGACTTGAAATTTGGTCTAAGTACTCTTTAATATAGGTACTATATCGTCAACTAGGATATTTTTGATTGGATGAAAATTGACGATTTGGCATTAAAAAAACGACCATTTTTTAGGCAAAAACTGACTTTTTTTTCATAACTACGCCATTTTGTCGGATTTTGATTTTTTTCGGTAATCCTAGTTCATGGTACATAAAATCCCTTCTAGTTTAACGACAATTTTTTTTTCGGGTTCAGCTACTCAATCGGCTTCAAGGAGGGGGGCAGTGGAAGAACTTTTTTTTTGGCGCTTCCGTCGCTTGGATGTTAATATTTTTCTATGAAATAATTATGTAAAGAAGGTCAAATGTAGCCAAATATGTTCTCAATTTCATGAAACATTTAGTTGAGTATTTTTCTTCCAAAAAATTCGCGAAAATCTCTGAAATTTTCAGCTGTCACAGTGGTATAGCCCCTTATGGTATCAACTAATTTTATCTAGTCGTGTTTGATCTTGTTTTGTCTTTTCTAGTCTTGTCCGGTTTCATCTAGTTTTATCTAGTCTATCCCGTGTTGACTAGTCTGGTTCTGTCTGGTCTTGTCTAGTCTCGTATGGTTCCATCTGGTCTTCTCCGGATCTGCCAGAGCCTGTGTAGCTTTGTCTGATGTTGTTTAGTCTTGTCTTGAACTTTGCCAATAAGGAAACTAAATATGTGCCTTATATTGTAAGAAATAAGTGACTTACAATGTAAGACGAAGGGATTATAGGTTATTTAAGATATAGGACATAGGGATTTAGACATTTAGACAAAGTTCAAGCAATATTTAAAGGAAAATTTAGACAATATTTGAAAGTAAATTTAGATAAAACTTAAAACAACATAAACAGTATGCAAATACTAAACATGAGATTGGACATTGATTAAGAGATAGATATTTAGACATTTATTACGTATCTCTAAATCTGTCTATTTTACTTCTAAAACGGAGTTATTAAAGCACTCATATTGGCGCACCGAGTGCTTCTATATTTTAATTTTTCAAGGTTGGCACCGTTGAAATTCTGAGCTGTCAACCTGTAACTGCTAAGTTTTCGGTGAGGTAGTTTTAAGGTTATGTGATGTATGGAAATCGCGAATACACAAATTTAATTAATCGATGGTAATAAACGATATAACACATATTTTTCTGCCAAAGTAAGTAACCAAAGTTATTGCAAATTCAAATGTCAATTATAAGTAATACAATTTTAATACAATTTTCTAAATACACGGATAACAGTAGGTACACTGTAGAATTTACAGTTTGAATAGTAACGTGGGTCCTTACGAATACAAATTTGTAAAGATTGCAGTTCATACTGTAATTTTTAAAACTTTTGTACTAATAAAAATCTTACAATCCCAAACTGTGAATTTTACAGAAAAAGTAATTTTAGTTAAATGAAAAGTTAAAATATTTTATCTACTCACACACAAAAATGAACACATTAATAAATACATTATTGTATGTGAAGGATGCCATTATTATAATCGGGTGTAAAAGTATCCAAATCGTGCGTAAAAGTCCAATGTAAATCAAATGAAATTTCATTATTAAACGATTTCTGATATTTCGATTTCTGAGATAAATATTTTTCTTATTATTTTGTAACTTTTCATCATATAAAATGTATATATGTTACGGTAAAAGTACGTAGATTGGAAAATGTACCGGCATATGTGCACATTTGCCTTCTTGTTTGGTAAATGTGAATTCAACTTACATTTACCAACTATTTCCGGCAAATGTGTACATATACCTAATGCTGTTGGTAAATGTATAGAGGTTTACTTTAACATACAGAGCGCATGTGCTGTTCGACAAACCTGCATTTGGAGGTTATTGTTGTGTTTGTTAAGTTTCAGTTCGCTATTTTATTTTCTTTAATTGTTTCTATGCGCGATTTATATAATCCTTTGAAATAATATTATTATAAAATACAAACACTGTTTACCACACACACAAACATGTTTAAATGAAATAATATAAATTATATCAAATACATTTTAACTTTAATATACAAGTGTATTTTATTTATGGTTATTCTTTTAACTTTTACCGAAATACTTTGGAAAATGTGGACTTTTACCGGTAAAAGTAGATATTTGAAGTTGATCTCAAATTTAAACTCACATTTACCTATCAAATTGGTAGATGAGCACATATACCGGCAAATCTGCACATTTGCCGATTTTGTACTTTTAACGTAACATATACATTATTAGTCCAAACTGTAAAAATTACGATTTTGTCGTGATGTATTTATTACTTCATAATATAATATTTCTTATTTAATATCAAACGAAAAATTACAGTTTGTGCTATTAGCGTTGAGTATGAGAAATGAACTCCCAAAATATTACATCCCTTACTGTAATTTTTAAATTATTTGTTAGTAAAGTGAAACGTTACAGCAAAAATAATAGAATTTAATATCTGAAACCGTAATTTTAACAAAAGGCTATTTTTAGTTTTTACAGTTTCAAATTCATAAGGCCGCTGCTACTATTTGAAACTGTAATAAATGCTTAGATATCAAAGCTATTTTTAAAGTGTAGAGCTTTTATCCGTCTATGTATGGTCGATTTTTTTATTTAGAAATAGCATAAAAGGGGCATAATAGAAGAATAGTATAAAAAAGTCGTACATAAGGCCTTTTTTACGAAAAAAAAATCGCACTTATTGAACTCGTCCAATACTATTAAAACAATATAGCAAAACGCAAATGAATTACACAACCATCTAGTCTTGTCTTTCTAGCCTTATCTGCCCGTCTATTTTGTTAGTTTGTAAGTTTAAACTTACAGTTTGTAAGTTTAAACAAAATTAACTAGAAAATTTAGACAATATTTCAAGGAAAATTTAGACAAAATTTGAAAGAACATAAACGAGAATATTTACATATTCTCGTTTATGTTCATATGAATAAAGAAAATATGTAAATACTAAACATGAGATTCGCGATTGTTTAACGCATTCGAGACCGATTGAACACCGTGGCTGCAATTGGTTTCCGAGGCTATAAGACACCGTGTGTGCAATAACAGTAATGTGCAATTATCAGTTATTCCGAGTAAACTAGTCGTCGAAATAAGATTTTTCTTGAACTAATGAAATCTGTCAAGAAAGCAAAATTTGACATTGGTTTTACTGTGTACCAAAAAATCTAAAAATTATCTGAAACCTTCCTTACATGTAAAATAAGATAATAATAATAATAATAAAAAAAATCGCTCCTGGGGACCGTGTTCGAAAAAAATCGTTATCTCGAATGGGTTAAAAAATATTTAGACAGATAACTAAATGAGACAATATTTTAAAACGCGAATGAATTAGACGACCGTCTAGTTTTGTCTGCCTAGTGTTGTGTGTCCAAAGACCCTAAATGAGGCATATGGTCGAGCTCGCGACGCAGCGCATCAAGAGCAAACAGCGGGCAAAGCAACCTACATAAAACACACCATCGCGTCTCCAGACACAAACGGGGACATCAAAAGCTGCGACAGATATATATTCCAACTAATAAGGTCCAATCTGGAGACAGATATGATGGACACAAAACAATTCTACGACGGCCTGCAAAACCTAAAGGAGTTGCTAAAGAAAAACAACAGAGATAAAGTGGCCTCTATAAGACCAATAGCACAAGACTGGTCAATCTTAAAAAAAGCCATAGAATTCACATTCTCCGCGACAGAGGTAGAGGTTAGAATATACTGCCCAAAGGAGGGAACTAGGCAACCTTCAAATCCGCGACCACAACAGAACAGCGATCAGAATCCGTGGATAGAAGTAGACGCAAGGGCTAAAGGGCAAGACCTAAATCACAACAAAATAAGACCGAACGAACACAAAACTCCGAAGCTATACTTATTAAGGAAGAGGGAAAATCATACGCGAACCTACTAAAAAGTGTGAAGGAAAAAATTGATCCTACAAATAATTTAGGAAAATCTATCAAGAAGTTCAGAAAGGCAAAGACAGGAGAACTTCTAGTAGAAGTTAAATCAGGGAAAGCCCAGAAATTAAAATAACTGGCCAAGCAATGCCCACTAGTCGATATAAGGGTTAAAAAGTCCCACACATTGGACGCCCTCACCACAGCGGAGAAGGTAGTCAGAGCCATCAGACAGTAAATAGAAAACCCCACCGAATTTGATCCAAGTGACAAACATCCGACCAGCCTACGGAGAAAGTCAAATGGCAACTGTAACAATGGACATAAACCAAGCCGCAAAACTTATAGCAATTGGTAAGATAAGAGTGGGAATAGTAGAATGCCGAATTAGGGAAAGGGTTGAGGTAGTAAAATATCACAGATGCTGGGAAACAGGGCACCACTCAATAGACTGCAAAGGACCAGACCGACAGAAACTATGCCTAAGATGTGGCCAGGAGGGGCACAAGGCCAAGGTATGCGATAAAGAACCCTACTGCCCAATCTGCAACCAGACCGGGCATCGGGCAGATTCTGGAGCATGTCCCAAGTTCAGGAAAGCGCTAGAAGAAGCTAGGAGAGCAAGTACACAAAACTGCATCCATAAGTCGGCGTCGGAAACAAGGCGGGAACAACATTAAGCCATAAAAATGGCTAGTATAATCCAAATAAACCTAATGAGATGCCGTGCAGCGCAGGACCTCCTCATCGCTACCGCAATGGGAAACAAGTCAGACATAATTTTAGTAAGTGAACCGAACAAAAAAATGGTCAGTAACGGAGACTGGTTCATAGATGACAAAAAAGATACAGCAATCAGGATCATGATCACGAAAATACCAATAAGATACGGCAGCGGGCCAGGGTTCGTCTGTGTAACTCGGGGCACTAAGTCACGACAAAAGAGGCCAAAATAATAAACCCAAAATTATAGCAGGCGACTTTAATGCAAAATCCCCTACTGGGGATGTCCCCGAACAGACAACAGAGGTGACCTAGTTACGGATTGGGCGGCTGAATTGGATATCGTTCTGCTAAACCAAGGAAAACAGCACACATTTGCTAGAGGAAACTCATCTTCCATAACAGACCTAACCTTCTGCTCACATAACTTGGCCAAAAAGATACAAAACTGGACGGTTCTTAAGAAACACTGAGCGATCACAGATCCATCTCATATAAGGTAGAAGCAAACCCACCCAGAAAACCCACACTCATAAAAAACCTCGATGAAGCAGCAATGAGAAAAAAACTTACAGAGCAAATACTAGGCACTGAAACGAGAAATGCTGATACGCTCACCCAGGTGATGAGTACTGCTTGTAACTCCATGCTACCAAAGAAAAGAGGACAAGTATATTGGTGGACCAACGAAATATCAAACATGAGGTCTGAGGTCCTTATGCGTCTCAGCCAGAAGAAAACTCCAACGGCAGAAACCAAAAAAAGATGAGCGCGACACGCTTAAAACATTAATGGCCGCATATAAACTAAAAAAAAAAGAGCTACGTCAAGCAATAAGCAAGGCGAAACAAGCCCACTGGGAAAAAATGGTGGAAGATCTAGAGGCAAACATATGGGGAGATGCATTTCAGCTATGTAAAAAGAAACTCAAAGTCCATGCCCCTAAAACACAACTACCTATAGAAGACCTAAACCGAGTGGTGGATGCACTTTTCCCAGAACACGAACCCTTTGCCTGGGAGCAGCCATTGGTAAAGGATATACCATTATTTACAGAGGAGGAGCTCGCCATAGCAGAAAAGCGGATCCACATCGGAAGAGCAGCAGGGCCAGATGATATACCACCCGAGAAAACAAAAATTGTAGCTCGCCACCAGCCACAATTTGTATTGGAGACAATGAATTCAGAACTAATTGCTGTAAATTTCCCAAAGAAATGGAAAAGAGCGAGGCTAGTCCTGCTACGCAAACTCCCAGATGGTGCAACACTTATTGGCTTTGCCGACGACCTGGCGCTCATAGTCTCGGCCAGAACGGAAATTTCTAAAATGCAAAAGGCAAACCGCGCAATACAACAAGTAATAGACTGGATGACAACCAATAACCTAACGCTGGCACCGGAAAAGTTCGAAGCTGTGTTACTTACTGGGTTTAGGAGATTAAAGCCAATATCTTTCCAAATACAAGAGACCCGCATAGTCCCAAAGGATGAAATTATATATCTTGGAGTAGTAGTGGACAAAAGACTTTCCTTCGTCCCACACATAACGTAGGCAGCAGTCAAGGATATGAAGGTCGCCGCAGCGCTGGACAAAATTATGCCCAATGTAGGTGGCCCAAGAAGCCACAAACGCAGACTACTTAGTATGGTCATACAATCTACTATGCTGTACGCCGCCCCAACATGGGCTAAATACATGGATGTGGAAAGTAATGTTAAGAAGCTAGCAGCCGTACAAAGAAAGGTCGCTATTAGGGTCTGTAGCGCATATAAAACTATATCCGGAGAAGCCGCCCTAGTAATCGCGGGCATACCTCCCATAGACCTCTTAGTAAAAGAGAGAGCTGAATTATACGCGAATGGTAGCAACAGGCAAGCAAGGAAATCAGCTAGAAAAAACCTGCTAGAGGAATGGCAAATAAGATGGCGGGCGTCGGACAAAGGCCAATGGACACAGCTGGTCATACCAGATAGCTAGACATGGCTGAACAGGAAGCACGGTGCAACAAACTATCATCTAACACAATTCCTCTCAGGTCACGTCTGCTTCCGCGACTACCTGCATCAAATACGAGCCGCCGCGGACAATCTTTGCGAATATTGTGGGGAGATAGACTCGGTACGCCACACCATTTTTGACTGTGATAGATGGGACCCTGAAAGAGAAAAACAAACAGGTAATGTGCAGATGCCGTTCGAACCAAGGACGATAATGAAGTACATGCTGGACAACAAAACAAATTGGGAGAGTACCGACAGGCTTGTCAAAAACATTATGACTTCCAAAGAAAATGACGAGAAGCTGAAACACCATAGAAACAAACGGTGCAACTAAATAGTTATAAACTCATTATTGTGATTGCCATACATTAGACAGATGCATCATTATGTATGTCAGAGCAATCAAACAGTGCAACCAAACCAATCCACGAGCAAAAAACCTAAGTAAATTTACAACCATCATTCTGAAGATGCTAAGCGCGGTTCCGGAATGATCGGTGTAGTTTTTTTTTTATCTTTTATTTTTTTATTGTGTAAATATGTATTATATATAGAGAATAGAGAAATGAATTAGTTAAAAAAAAAAGTCTTGTGTGTCCGCCTAGGAAAAAAATCACGCAATTTTTCACACTATAAATGTAAAAAAAAATCTGTTTTTTTCCTTCCTTCTATATGAAAATATTTAAATTTCCTTCTTGTGGAAACATATTTGACCGTTGGAGGAGAAACAGCATATTCTTTATCTCGGGGTCAGTTATATCGCTGGGGTTGGGATCCGCAGCATTTCAGGCCTTCTCGCCTTCGATCCCCATCCCGTACGCCATTTGATAAAATAATTTAAAAAGGTAATCGAGTGTTAAGCAAAGGACGCTTATCCTTCCTTCTTCCAGTCACTAAACAATTCGCAAACTTAAATTATTAGACTCAATTTTACGCAACATGAATTGTAATTAATTCGTTTAAGATGGGAAATAGTGAAGAACGGGGGAGGATTCGTACGGAAATGTTTGGTGAATTATGATTGTTGATTAAAGCAAGGAGTGAGATTGGTTTGTCTATGAATAATTTTCTTTATGCATACTTATTTACATATCTAGTAAGGCTTTAAATTACTTTACGTATTCATTATTGCCTTACACATTTGTTAGTTTTAATTACGTTTTCTCATTAGCACCAAGCACATTTTTATTTACCACTTACGCATTCTCTTTGCTGTAAATTATTTCAAACGAATTTGCTGCCTTAATGTTTCAACAGGGGAAGCAGCCAGGTAATGGCGTCACGGGGATTTGATGGAATTTATTTTGCAACAAAAAAAAACTAAACTTTTTATCGATTTAACTAGGCCGAAAACCAATTATTTCGTTGCACGTTTGAATTATTTCTGATATTTGGATTGCTTTATTTTCATTTCAATCTCGCGTAATAAACTAATTTCATCAAATTAGACTAAAATACAGCGTTTAATAATGACTGACGCATTTCCAATATCACTGTTTCACACCAATCAAATACCTCTTTTCACTATATATTACAATACTAACTCTTCCACCAAACTAAAACCATTTAATATTCTTGTTTCCTTTTCTTTAAAACAATTAAATCAATAAATCCAAAATGTTTAAAGAAATCAAAAAATTTGAGGTAGTTTTATATGTGAAATTTTTTGTTTATAAATTATTTGAAAAATTGCTTTGGTTTTAATCTGAGCGGAATTTTTAAAGCTGCGTGTGTGTTATCGCAATGGCTAAGAACATTAAAAATGCTGTTAGACCTTTCCCCTATATAAAAAGAGAAAATAATAATAATAATAACAATAATAAGTTTTATGTGGTTGCGCTTAAATTACGGAACGGAATGAAAGGTTAACTCGGCTTGAAGAGTTGTGTTTTTAATTTGCTTAAACCTTTTTAAATATGAAAAGCTCTTAAGAGATAGCGGCTTATGTCAATATAAAAGCTTAGCAATCGGGAAGTTTTTAAGCTCGGAAGTTGTCGAACCCTTCTGGTCATTCTCCGCCGACCCGGAAATCCAATCCACCTCTCCCCCAAAACACCCTAATTACTTATAAATCACAAAACAAATATTTATTTTTGACATTTCCAAAAGTTTTAAACGTAATAGGAAATTTAATATTGATTTAAACCAGTAGCGTAGATTAAGGGTTTGTTTTATGTTCAACAAAATAACATTTGTTAATTAATGAATGTAACTAATAGTTTGTTTTCTTTTTCTTGGTGTAATTTTCAGGCTCTAACATAAAGAATACGATCGCGATCCTGAATTGTTTGCTGGCCCGCCAACTTTGTTTCGAAGACGCCTCCTGTTCAGCCATACTGGAAATAATTCCGAGAGTTTGTGGACCGGAGTTAGGTGAGTTACTTTTCCACGTTTCGATTCGCAAATCCGTAAATTATACACTTATATACCGTATTCAAATTACTTCACCGAAACTAGAACAAAAAAAAAATTACATATTTTTGCATCCCTAAACATTCTCACTAATTAATTCTCCGCCCTTATTTCTAAGGCTTAGGTTGGAAATACTCACTTTGAGCCCTACCTGATTACCTACATACATCAAAAATTACATTTAGTATATAAACAACATTAAACTAACTAAATATATCGATTCATAACTAAGTAAGGAGTTTTCACCATTACAACATATCGAAATTAGTTGGTAAATATATAAAGTATCGACATAAATCAAAATGTGGAAAATCATTAAAACCCCAGTCAATATCAATACGTTTGTAGATAAAATCAGTTTTCATTTTCACAATTTAGTACCTTTCAGTCTCTATTTCGGTATATTTAGCCGTGTGTCATAAGGGTTTGCATTTCATTTCAGTAACGTTCCATTGACGTAATCCTAGGAACACGTCAAGGATTGCATTTTAAATAGTTGAGCGAAATTACCACTATATCTAATAACATTATTTCGAACACAAACAATACACGACTGGCATAATAATCACATTTCTACATAGGCACATAAGAAACAAAGCTACACAGACAAAACTAGACATACACAACTGAATAGACAGGTATGTTTATACAGATAAGACTGGATAGATAAATCTTGTTAGACAAAATTAGAAATAGTATATTTTTGTAATACTGTTTTTGTTTTGATGAATATTGTTTGTGTAATTGTTAATGCCGTAACAATATTATTGTTGTTTTGGCAAGGGAAGAGTGTATTGGTAATTTGAAATGTTTAAACACGGACTCGGTTTTCGGATGATGTTACACGAATGTTACGTGTTCGTATTTTTCAGGCCACAAGCGGTGTTTACACAAAGGCTAGGCAAAACAACGTAAATAGTTGCATATATTTATATTATGTGTAACCGGAGCAAAAAGCGCAGAATGTGCGGCGCTAATTTATTATTATAAAGCAGTCGCGGGTTTTGATTTAATTCTCTCGGAGGAGTTTTTAATAAACATTTAGAGAATTGGGTCAGGGCAAAGTTCCGTCATTTTTATAATTCTTTTCGCAAGAATACACAGGTCAGATTATGAAGACAAGACTACAATGTTCAAATTTAAATTTTACAAATGTTCAAGTTTTAAATTTTTCACTCTTTTCTGGTTTTCAAATTCTCACATCTTCTCTTCTACTTCTTCTTCTTCTCGCGGATGGGTCACTTAGGACCACACGGAATCAACGTATGTTGAGCCTTCCTCCTTGCCCAATAGCTTTTCATCTTCATGGATTGTTCTACTTTCTGTTCCTCCGACCATGCACATTATTTCCGATTCATTAAAACATTATAGGAATAATTCAATATTAAGGAAAGGAACATTTTGAGAAAGATCTTAGGGCCCAGAATTAAGAATGGCATACACTATCCCAAACCCAATTCTGAAATATTTAGAAAAAATCTACCGATACCATGAGAATGAGACGAATTCAATTTTTGGGTCATTTGGAAAGAATGAATCATACGAGGCTTACTTACCGAATCCATAAATTTCTACAGAACAAACGTTCAAGACCAAAGTGGTACAAACAAGTGGAGAGGGACCTAGTGGAGATGGGATCGCCAGATCTCATGAATAGAAATGTGATCAGGAATATTGTTCATACAAGGGGATTTAAGGAAGATCTGAAGAAACCAACACGCCAGTTTCTTCCTAAGATCCTTTCCTTAAATCAGGGGTCTCCAAATCAGGGGTCCTTTGTCCGGTCCGCGGAGAGCTAGCATACTTGAAAACTCCTTTTAGAGAACATATTATTTATAGCAAAGTAAATTTAATTTACTGAAGTATTCTAATTTTATGTTGAATAATTATTAATATGACAACTACATTGATATGGCCATGGGCTAACTACTCATAACATTGTTGTAGGCTTATTGTTATTGTTTTTGTGATAAGTTGGATAAAGAAACACAGAATTGTAATGAGGATGTATAAGACATGTATAATATGCAGAAAATTTAACTTCAGTAATAATAACTAACAAATTATTGAAATGAATCCAACTAACATTTTATACATTTTAAATAAAAACATAACTTATAACAAGCATAATGACATATGAAATACTAATGAGATTTATGTAATTGAGATTTTCCACTGACAATAGTTTGTAGTTGTGGACTAATTTTACTTGTACCAATTATTAAAAGAGATTTAAGATGCTCATCAGTTAATTTAGATCTGTAAACATTTTTTGTGTACTTCATTTTGGAGAAGGTCTTCTCACACAAATAAGTAGTACCAAAAACAGAAAACAGCCCACGAGAAAATTTATGCAAATTATCAAATTGTGTCAGTGGAAGACTCTTATAAAATTCCAACAAAGATGAGTTTTGATATTTGTTCTTAATTATATCTCTGCACTGTAAATCAATCATTTCCATTTGAAGTTCCGGTGCTAGGGTTTTTTGTCAATGTCAGTATCTAAAGGATTCTGAAAAATCTTAATTTGATTCGCAATGGCATCAAAGTCCGAGAAACGAGTATCAAAATTTATTTTCAAAGCACTCAAAGTTTCGATTGCAAAATCGATAGGAAACTCAGTCTCAGTGGTGTGGATGAATATTTCACATGTTTTAAAATGTGAAAAACATTTACTTCGTAGTTGTGATTGAAACAGTATCAATTTCTTCCGGAATGATTTGATATTAGTGTATAAATCAGGAAGATGCTGGTTTTCTCCTTGCAATCTCAAATTCAGTTCGTTCACGTGTTTTTTCAAATCAACATAGAATGCTAACTTTCACAGCCATGCGTTGTTTTGTAATGCAGTAAGAGGGCGATGCTTTTCATTCAAAAAAATTTCGATCACTGCTCGAAGTTCAAAAAAGCGCTGAAGGACTTTCCCACAACTAAGCCAACGTACGGCAGTATGATAAGGTAAGTCATTTTCTCCAATCTCTTCAATAAATTGTCGGAATTATCGGTGATTCAGCCCAAAAGATCTGATAAAATTAACAGTTGATATGACTGGTTTCAGAACTTCAGACATATACAAACATTTTCCACACAAAGACTGTTGACGAATGATACAATCTAAGACTAATGGTTTTGAACCACCCTCATTTTCTACAGCCTTTGACACAAGAGCGACCACTCCTGTATCTTTCCCACTCATGTTTTTGCCTCCATCAGTTGTAATACATTTCAAGTTTTTCCATCGAAGGTTCTTTTGATTAATGGCCATTTCAACTCCTTTAAAAATATCTGTACCAGTAGTTGTGCCATGAATACTATACATATCAAGAAGTTCTTCATGCACTTCATAGCTTTTATCTACTCCTCGAATATAAATCAACACCTGAGCAGTATCTGACACATCCGTTGACTCATCCAAGGCCAAAGAAAACGACTCAGCATGTTCATTTTTGTAGAACAGTTGAGAGGATATATTTTCAGCGATGTTTTCTACCCTTCCAGCCACAGTGTTTGCTGACATGACAGTTTTTAATAAATTTACCTTTTCAGGACACATTTCTTCGGCTACTGCAATTATGCATTCTTTGATTATTTCTCCATCGGTGAATGGTTTTCCACGTTTTGCAATTTCAAGAGCCACACGAAAGTTGGCACGAGTTGCAGCCTCTTGTTCAGTTTTGAGTTTTGTAAGTGAAGATTGCTGCGATTTCAATCCGCGCTTCAAAGCTTCGAATTTTTCTGTCCGCAAACTTCCTGAATATTTTGAGTTATTTTGAAAATGTTTTGTTTCATAATGACGTTTAATGTTATATTCCTTGAGAACGGCTATGCTTTCATTGCAAATCAAACATAGCGCCTTGTTACTGGACTCAATTACGAAATACTGAATGTTCCACTGATCTTTGAATTTTCTGCATTCACTATCAATTTTTCGCTTCTTTTCCATACTACTAAATCACACACAAAAGCAACAATTCAAATCAAAATACTGTTACAAAGATGTCTTAAACTTAAACACGCACAAACACGTTTTAAGGAGGTACGCACTATTTTATTTCACAACAGTGTCATAGGAACTGACTTGTGGTTGCGCCTCTAGCCTTCTTATATATTCCAATTACTGCCATCTAGAAGTGAGTGGAAGACACCAGAACTTTCTCGAACCAACGAGATTATTCTGTACGTGCTATTAGCGCTATCTATTAGCGATAGAAGGTACTACCTATTTCCGCTTGTGTCCACCAGATGTCGTGTCACGTTACTCCTCATGGCTCGTACTCTACGACTAATCTAGAAATTACAGATAATGACAGGAAAATTAATAATATGCAGTGTTGCCGTTTTGCGAACTTTAGTCCGATTTGCAGCCTTTTTTAAACGTTGTGTACTTTTTCGGACTTTTTTTTCATCAGTGGACTATTTCACTTTTTACCACCGGCAACAATGATAATATGGTTTTGGCCCTCGGAACTTACTGGAGTAATCAGTATGGCCCCAAGGCTGGAAACTTTGGAAACCCCTGCCTTAAATTCATAAATAAGAACATTCCAAATAATAAGAACATTCCAAAATGTTCCTTTCCTTAATATTTTATTATTCCTATAATGTTTTAATTTTTAAATTTAGCGTTTCTGAAGCATAAAGAGCTTCCGGTTTAATCACTGTTAAATAATGACGAATTTTACCAATTATTTATACTATTCAGTATTTAAAATTCTTTACTCTAGCAATTTTGTTAACGTTTATATAAATTTCATGTGGCGCATGTTAGTCATTTTTGCTGCTTGTTCTTCCAAGATAGTAATCTGCTTTTGTCCATCAGAGATGTCTTCAGCAATTAGTGCCATATCATCAGCAAATGCTTGGCAGTCTATTTGAATACCCTTAATCTTTGGCCCTAGTCGGTGAGATGGTGCCCCTGTTTTTCTCCATTCCCTAACAAATTTTTCCAGGGCACAATTCCATCACCTTGACGGACGCCTGTATTTATTTCAAACTCTTCACTTAATCCACCCATAAATTTAACTTTAGCCTTTGTCTCCGTAAGTGTGTCTTTGATAATATTTCTTGTTTTTTGGTCAAGTCCAAATTCTGTTAAAATACTAAAGAGTGATAAGCGATCTATACTGTCATATGCTTTCCGGAAATCCACAAACGTTATGACATATTTTTTGTTAGTTGTGTTGCGAAAATATTGTATGACGTTTTTCAAATTCAAAATTTGCTCTGCACAGGACCGTCACTTCCTGAAAAAAAACCACAAAAACCTTCCTGAATCCACCTTGATATTCAACGATTTGATTATCTACTTGCAGCTCTGCACGGTTTAGTAACACTTTTGAAAGAATTTTGTATGTGACTTGAAGAAGGGATATACCTCGATAATTGTTTGGGTCAGTTTTATTTCCTTTGTTGTGTATATGATGGATTATCGCCAACTTCCAATCCGAGGGGATTTTTTCCGTTTCCCAAATGTCCAACATAATTTCGTGCAATTTTGTGATACAATTTTCTCCTGCATTTTACCACAATTCTGCAGTTATTTGATCCTCCCCTGAAGCTTTGTTATTTTTTAGTGATTGAATAATTTCTTTAATCTCTTGTACAGTCGGTGGGGTTGAACCTTGATTAATTTTATAAGAATTGATGAACTTAAATTTTTCTAGTGGTAAATCACTGTTAAGTAATTTAGAAAAGTGTACTGCAAGGATTATACAGTTTGCATCTATAGTATAAGCCAATTCTCCATTTTCATTAACAAAATGAAGCGATGGCGAAGAATACTTTGTCAACTTCTGCTTGAACGTCCTATAATAGTTTCGTGACTTATGTTGCTTAAAGACCTCTTCTATTGATTGTAATTTAAAATTTTCACTTTGTTTACGAATCCTCCTTATTGATTTTGTAACTATCTTCCTAACGTTTTTAAGTTCTTGCAATGTGGTCAGAGTTTTATTGCACAACCAATTATGCCAGGTTTGCTGCCTATGTTAAATTAACTGGTCACATTCATCTGTCCACCACGGGTGTTTTCTTGCTCTTTTTAACGGGGCAGTATTTACAGCTGTTTTTAAGAGTCCTGCTTGAAGTTGCGGCCAATTTTGTGGTTGTATTTCTCAAGTTCCTTTCATAAAGTTTTCATTACCTTTAATATTCTCTATATCATATTTACATTGAGGAACTTGTTTTGTAAAATTTCGTTTCTCAGGGATCACATCAAGGGAAAATTTTGCTGGATAATTATCAGAGTCTAAGTCCAGGCCTTTCAATACTTTTAGTTTCATGATTTCTGCAGTATACAAACGGGAAATTAGTACATGATCCAGTTGATACTCACCCAATAAGAAATTAGGTGAGACCCAAGTCCTTGTTTTAAAAGGAGTTTCTTAAAGAAGGTTGATTTGAAAAATAAATCATGACTTCTGCATAAGTCGATGAGTCTCATGCCGTTCTTATTAGTATTTTTATGACCAGACCATTTCCCAACCCAATATCGATATATATTCTCTTTGCCAATTTGTGCATTAAAGTCACCCAAAAGAAGTTTAACATGATGTTGTGGAATTCTTTGTAAAATATTATCTAATTGATTCCAAAATTGCTCAGCTTTCTCTGGTGCTTCCTTGATAGTTATGTTAGTTGGTGCATGACCATTATTTATAGTATAGATTTTGTTCCCTGATTTTATTGTTATGGTGGAAAGGCGTCCTGAGTAGGACTTGAATGTTACAACTGATTCAAGTATTGATTTATCCACTACAAATCCGGTTCCAAATTGTGGACAGTGGGCCATGACTCGTTCTCCTGGCTTTCCTTTAAATATCCTAAAGTTTTCAGAATCAAAAGGACATTTATCTGTGTACCGTGATTCCTGGTATGCAATAATTTTTATATTACGTTCTCTAGCTTAATTTAAGATATTTTTTAATTTCCCAACTTTCAAAAGGGAATTGACATTAAATGTCATTATCCAAATCCGAGATTTTGCTTTAAGAATGTTCCTACCTGGATTTGAGGTACTCCGACTTACCTCCTTGCACACATCTGTGGTCTCCCCAGAATCCGAATAGACCACTCGGGGCTGAAACCCCAGGGGTAATTTATTGCTCTAGAAGGTGCAAAGTTTTCAGAATCAAAAGGACATTCATCTGTGTACCGTTATTCCTGGTATGCAATAATTTTTATATTACGTTCTCTAGCTTTATTTAAGATATTTTTTAATTTCCCAACTTTCAAAAGGGAATTGGCATTAAATGTCATTATCCAAATCCGAGATTTTGCTTTAAGAATGTTCCTAACGGGATTTGAGGTACTGCGACTTATCTCCTTGCACACATCTGTAGTCTCCCCAGAATCCGAATAGACCACTCGGGGACTGAAACCCCTGGGGTAATTTATTGCTCTAGAAGGTGCACTATTCATGTTGATTTAATTGAAGTTATGACTGACATGTCAGTCGGTTAAACTCAAGAGTTCCACTTCTGAGTATTATAGTATCAGCCGCCACTAACATGTGAAACAGACGCTGTCGGGGTACCGCCACTAACATGTGAAACCGTCGTCCCCTTAACATGATATTTGGTACCATGTACCAAATACCTTTTACTCATTATCCCGAGTGCGGGGCTGCCTCTTCCGCCATATACACTGTTCTGTAGTCCATCTACTCAACTGTCTATGCCGTTGTGGGCTTCACCGTATCCCTGGCAAGGGACCCTTACAAGGTACTACCAGCCGGGCTAGCTGGACCAAGGTTTTTTAAAGAGGTGTTACTTCTCTATTTCCTCCCACATATTAATATATTTCTACTTTTTTTTTATCCCACAAAGAAAGAAAACGAAAATTTGACACTAAATTAATTTGACATTTCGAAAGATAATATTCTTGAAACCAATTCACTTTGTTTTACACAATTTTGCTTTACATTAACACCAATGTAATGTTACCCCCTTGCCCCTCACTATAAACTTCTCACCCTACTAACTTTACACCATTCAAAATACACAATTTTTTCGAGTAAATTTTGTACGTCTAACTTGTTTGGCGGTTGCCATTGTTTTTTTTTTTACAGTTAATCCAAAAGTTAACTTTTTTATTTATCTTCGTTAATCGTTAACTCGTTAATAAAAATGTTAACTTCGTTAATCGTTAACGCGTTAAAATTTAGTTAAAGTTAACCGTGTTGATTAAAAAGTCGTTCTACTTTGGCGCTTGATAGGATTGCAGTATTATAATTTAAAAAAAAGATTTCTTAAATAAAACTTGTTTACCTAGAAAGGCAGAATCCGTAAAAGATTCTTTTGGCTTTGAGTCCAGCCAAGTTCTCCCCAAATTCTGGGCTTTGTTTTTGTGATTTTTTGCGTCCTCTAGACCTCTTCTTCAGACTCAGAGAGTAACAGAACTGAAAAATCTTCTATTTCTTCTTCAGTATTGCTGCTTCCACTAATACAGGCACTATCCTTTTCATTTCCATTTGCTTCCCTTTCTCTATTCAGAGCGTCTTCAACTTTTGCTTCCATAAGTTTCTAGACTTTTGATAACTTGCTGCTCCCATACTTTTGCATCCACATTAGTCGAAACTTCGGGTGAAACGCTGCAGACAGCCAGCAACCATAATTGTGGCGATTGTGATTGTGTGCAACCATGTCGAGCCAGCTGGCATCTTCATCTTCCATAAACCGTTCAAATTATTTTGACCAAAGGGGTACAACAATGAACGGCTTTCTCGAATTTTCTCTGTATTTTTGCTTTTTTGCGTGGCTCATAGTTAAAAAAACAAAAATGACAACATGTCAACAAACAACCAATGTAGTGGACTAAAGTTAAGGGAAGATCAATTTAACGGATGTTAAGAAAAGCGTTAACATTTTTTGAGTTATCTTAAAAGTTAATCAGTTAAGCATTTTGTTAACTTCGTTAATTAACGATTAACGGATTAACGAGTTAATGCCCACCTATGGTAATAGGTCAGACAAGACTACACGGAAAAGAGACATGACTATACAGACAAGACTAAAAAACACTCGTTTTACAGATCTTCGCACAAAATCTTTAGACATATTATTATTATTAATTCTTTATTGGTAGGATACACCCTAATATAAAGTACAAAGATTATTTCATTAAGCTTAGACTAACAATAAATAAAAATATAAATAACTAAGTTATATGAATCAATTATAATGATAGTATAGTATAGTATAATAATAGGCAAATACAGCAACTTCTAGAAAACTTTCACACAAGGAATATGTGCAGACATATATGAGTGTACATTACTTTTCCCTAATAACATTTATAAAGATGAGAGAAAAATTTAAAAATAAACAATAGTGATAAAATGACATATGACTTATAAATTCATTTCAAAGCATGATGTTAAGAATCAGTTTTAATATTTGAAATTAGGACATTCTTAAAGTCATACAAGGATTTCGATTCTTTGATGGAGGTTGGTAGTTTATTGAACTCATTGAGGCCTTTATAAAAAAGTGATTTCATAGAAGAGGACATATTCTGCCTTGGTAAGTGAAGATTATTGTTTCCTCTAGTATAATGTTCATGTTGTTCAATAGTTGTTTATTCAATATTTTATAAATAATTATCATTGAACGTAGAGTCGTTGCTCTACAGTCAACCACTGTAATGTTTCAAGCATCGGGGATATATTGGTGAGACGATTACACCTAAGGATGATACGCATTCCACGATTCTGAAATTTTTGTAATGATGATACTTTATTTGCATCAAATAAATACAAGATACTGGCACAATAGTTGAAGTTTGGTTGTATAATAGAATTGTATACTGTTATTCTCGAATGCGTTGACAATCGTTGGGAAATTCTTGAGAAGAAGTATAATTTTTTTGCTATTTTTTTGCACATATAGTCAAAGTGAGCTCCAAATGATAAATTATTATCCTACATGAAACCCATATAATTGAACTCTGTAACAAAGTCAATTTGGCTATTGTCAATAATTATATTATGATGATTGAGGTTGATGTTTTTATATCTGTATGAGGTTCTAAGTATCATTGCCTTAGTTTTTTCAACATTAAGTTTAAGTTTATTAGAGTTCAAGTAAATCTGAACCTGCTGCAGTGAGTTATTCATTTTGTTTATGGCATCATCCAAGTTGTCACTAGAAACTGACAAAAGAGTATCATCTGCGAAGAGATTGGCAAAGTCACAAGAATGGAACTGATTTATATCGTTGATGTAAATTAAAAACAAAAGTGGCCCCAGAACACTCCCTTGAGGTACCCCATAATCATTTGCAATTGGTGGAGATAAAACCTCATAAATTTTAGTCATTTGTTTACGTTCACTCAAGTAATCTATGAACCAATCCAAAACTGTACCATCGACGCCATTTTTTTCATTTTTCTTATAAGTATGGTGCGGTCAATGGTTTCAAACGCTCTCTTTAAATCCAGAAATACAGCTACGATGTATTCACCTTTATCGATAGACCGTTTCCATTTCGAGATTGTCAACTGTAAAGCTGTTTCACATGAGTGATTTTGTCTGAAACCCGATTGATTTGTTATTAATATTTTATTTTCAGATAGATAGTCTGACAATTGCTTATACACCGCGAGTTCTAGTAGCTTTTCAGTATTTTTCTATATTTGAGAAGAAAGAAAAAGTCGAAAATGTATCAAAAAATTGCAATTGAAAAATTGCGCAAATTAAAAATTGACAATAGTATATTACGTAACGAGATTACGCTACGCGGGTCGTGCGTAATTCCGCGAGTACTTAATTGCCTTACAACTCGAGTTATGTACTATACTTTATCTACGACCACACTAATTTGTTTCTGTTTAATAAGAAAAATATGTTTGATATATAAAATTTATTTCTTATTAGGTACATTATTTAACATTATAATAAACAAACAGTTGTATTTATAACTGTTACTCGACATTATTTAACTTGATAGAAATGAAAAGAAATACATTCTTAATGGTTACATACCTTATTATTTAGTACTTATTTGGGTTAAACTGGATTAAGAGGGCTCATAGATATTGGCAACACAATGTACGCAATGTCAATTTCCGTTAGTTTGAATTGTAGCACGGGGGACGCTGAATGTATGAGCACGTAGTAGAAGCTCTCAACCAATCAACGAATCGTAAACCAAACGCATGTGTGTGTTATGAATCACAACTTATCATTAATCGCGGACTGTTACATACGTGTGTTGTGTTTGTTATGATGTATTTACATAGTTCACGAACTGTACAATAATGGGCAATTACAATAGTGGTCGTAGATAATAGTATATTACGTAATGAGAGTTGTAAGAAGCATATTACGTACGAGAGGAACTGTTATGCGCGACCCGCGTAGCGGGGAGCACGTAATTTCGCGAGTACGTAATTGCCTTACAACTCGAATTATGTTCTATACTTTATCTACGACCACAATAACTTGTTTCTATTTAATAAGAAAAACGTCGATATAGGCAACACAATGTACGCAGTGTCAGTGTCAAATGAAATAATTTATATTTACTTAATAATTTATTTTTATGTTTAATTTCATCGTTTTTTTGTGGGCGTAGGTTAATATATTTTTTACAGGTTTTGTAAAATTCTTTCGGTACCACAAAAGATCTTTGCGTTTTTGTTGGCATGGGCTTGATATTTCGTAGTTCTTGTTTTCTGCAAGCACCACTAATGCCAATGATAACAATAACCTAAAATTATATAAAAAAATATGTCGTTATGCCCATTCGAGAGCATTATAAGAAAAAAAATTAATGAATACCTTCATCAATAAATATTTGTTATCCGGCGAATTATTGTGGAAACTGTTAATTTCTTGAATGGTTAAAATTTTTGATTTCTTGCCTTTAAATCCATCAGATTTTCTTTTTAGTAAAGCTATTAACTTTGAATTTTTTCAAATGTCGATGTTGTGCTTTATATTAATTGTTGTTCGAACCATTGAATAAATTGCCCAAAGTGAAGATGGTTTCATTGTTTGAGACATTTTTTAACATTTTCTGAAAACGATTTTACTTTATGCTTCATTCTCCAGTCCATAAATTTTCTATATGCATCCTCGTATCGATCCCGAGAATTTATCAGTAGCAAATTATGGGCAGCTTGTTTCGCTTTTTCAACAATTTCGGGCGGAGTAGCATTTTCTATTTCGATATCACTGGACATTATTTTAATTGTTTTAATTGAAAAAAGTATTGTGTTTATGTATTAGTTTGACGTTTAATATTTTTTGACAAATAACGGAATGTATTGGGTTGCCTATATTAAACGATGTTAGCAGCTCTCAACCAATCAACGAATCGTAAACCAAACACACTAGTGTGTTATTGAATCATTAAATAACATTAATCGACTGTTACATACGTGTGTTGTAAGATGTATTTACATAATCCATGAACTGTACAATATTGGGCAATTATAATAGTGGTCGTAGATAAAATATGTTTCCTAACCATGTGTCGTCTTTTGCGCGGCAGGATTTTGTTCACCGGCGTATATACAATATTGCTCTCCGCGGTAGTGATTTCGATCAGTTTTGTGCAGTATTATTATATAGTGTGCAGTTGTGCAGTGTTATTATAGAAATGTTATTATAGAAATGCGGACCTTAATAACTTTACGAGTGTCATGACAGTACAGTGATCGACAACGCCTAGGTGGGATTGGATACCGTAAACTATTCCAACGATACCTTATGGTCTTCGTGTTCTGGATCATTGCTTCCCAAACTTTTTGATGTCGCGGCTCCCCTGCAACTCATATCGATAAACCACGGCCCCCTATTTTTTTTTAAATCGGGTTTAAACACTATTATTAGTAAATGAAGAAAATTAATTATTAATTATAAAACGAAAAATAGTATTATTAAAAAAGTACACTCTAAAAATTACAGATTAAATAGTAGCAGCGGCCTTACGAATACAAATTTGTAAAGATAGCAGTCGCATACTGTAATTTTTAAAACTTATTTACTAATAATAGCGGAAACTGTAATTTAAAAAAAGCAATTGTTAGTTTTTACAGTTTAAAATTCGTTAGGCCGATGCTACTAATTAAACTGTAATTTTTAGAGTGTACTTTTTTCCGTGCAGGTTACGACGGGCGATCTCTGACTATTCCTTATTAAAAATAATTTAGTAATAGACAATATAGTTTTAAACAAATATATTCGTTCACACGAACGAATAAAATAAACAAAGAAATTAAATAATAATTAGCATTAATTACAATAATGTTAATAGAATACATTTAATGTGATCTGTTTAAATATTACTACACAACAAATTTTGATCTGGCGTTATATTTGAAATTGATATTCTAAGATAATTTTCTAATGATTCTGTTGATAGGCTTTATTCCTATACTTGTTCTTAATTAATAACATAATTGAAAATGCCGATTCACAGAGGTACGTTGTTGCAAACGGAACCAGAATATTTAATGCTGAATCAGTAATGTCCAAACGCTAAAAAATGCGAGTGAATACATTACTAGTGAAGTAAAAATGGGAGGATTGAATCCCTTCTCAAGTCAATTAATTCCTCTTCTAATTTTCAGGGAAGAAGATCAAATTGTGAATTATTATCTACTAAATGGTGTTATTAACTAGTCATGTTCTTTAGATTTAATTACGGAAATATTTTTCAAAGTGGATTGATTGAATGTAAATTTATTCTGTTAAATGATTTACGATATTGGTTTTAAGTTCTGTTGTCAACGACATGTTATTTTCTTCCACGAAATGCATCCAAAGAAATAAACATGCTTGTGTTCCCTTGTCTAAATCTCTTGGTCCATACGGAATTTTTTGGTCCATACGGAAGGCTTGTAGCTTATTGTTAAGAATCAGTAAATCAGTCTTTTCCCCTGAAGAGAAAGATCCAGTTTGTTAACCTTTTCGACTAAATCTGCTAAATACGAAATTAGACACATGCACCTATCATTGCAAAAAAGAGCAGCTAAATCTGGTTTCCTTTGTAGAAGAAATATCCTAAGCTATTCATTATTCGTATCATGTCATACGTCGTAATTTCCATATTTTAACGAAGTTCATAATTTTAATTGAAGTCAGCATATTTAACAGTTAAACTTATTCCTCGAAGATATATTTATGTATTATATTCGCGGCTCTTCGCGGCTACCTTGCGGGTACGCCACGGCCCCTTAGGGCGCCGCGGCCCACCACTTTGGGAAACACTGTTCTGGATGACCACCGATGTGGTGTAGGGTACCTCAGGTCTCATTTTGCTCCACAGTCTGTGCATCGAGAATCAGCAGGCGAAGATTATCATTTACCTGCCTTGTATACTGATCACTGTGATCCATGGCGTCACGAATCTCTTCTTTCTGATATCGATGCTACATAGATATTACTCTAGACTAGACAGACAAGACTAGACAGACAAGACTAGACAGACAAGACTAGACAGACAAGACTAGACAGACAAGACTAGACAGACAAGACTAGACAGACAAGACTAGACAGACAAGACTAGACAGACAAGACTAGACAGACAAGACTAGACAGACAAGACTAGACAGACAAGACTAGACAGACAAGACTAGACAGACAAGACTAGACAGACAAGACTAGACAGACAAGACTAGACAGACAAGACTAGACAGACAAGACTAGACAGACAAGACTAGACAGACAAGACTAGACAGACAAGACTAGACAGACAAGACTAGACAGACAAGACTAGACAGACAAGACTAGACAGACAAGACTAGACAGACAAGACTAGACAGACAAGACTAGACAGACAAGACTAGACAGACAAGACTAGACAGACAAGACTAGACAGACAAGACTAGACAGACAAGACTAGACAGACAAGACTAGACAGACAAGACTAGACAGACAAGACTAGACAGACAAGACTAGACAGACAAGACTAGACAGACAAGACTAGACAGACAAGACTAGACAGACAAGACTAGACAGACAAGACTAGACAGACAAGACTAGACAGACAAGACTAGACAGACAAGACTAGACAGACAAGACTAGACAGACAAGACTAGACAGACAAGACTAGACAGACAAGACTAGACAGACAAGACTAGACAGACAAGACTAGACAGACAAGACTAGACAGACAAGACTAGACAGACAAGACTAGACAGACAAGACTAGACAGACAAGACTAGACAGACAAGACTAGACAGACAAGACTAGACAGACAAGACTAGACAGACAAGACTAGACAGACAAGACTAGACAGACAAGACTAGACAGACAAGACTAGACAGACAAGACTAGACAGACAAGACTAGACAGACAAGACTAGACAGACAAGACTAGACAGACAAGACTAGACAGACAAGACTAGACAGACAAGACTAGACAGACAAGACTAGACAGACAAGACTAGACAGACAAGACTAGACAGACAAGACTAGACAGACAAGACTAGACAGACAAGACTAGACAGACAAGACTAGACAGACAAGACTAGACAGACAAGACTAGACAGACAAGACTAGACAGACAAGACTAGACAGACAAGACTAGACAGACAAGACTAGACAGACAAGACTAGACAGACAAGACTAGACAGACAAGACTAGACAGACAAGACTAGACAGACAAGACTAGACAGACAAGACTAGACAGACAAGACTAGACAGACAAGACTAGACAGACAAGACTAGACAGACAAGACTAGACAGACAAGACTAGACAGACAAGACTAGACAGACAAGACTAGACAGACAAGACTAGACAGACAAGACTAGACAGACAAGACTAGACAGACAAGACTAGACAGACAAGACTAGACAGACAAGACTAGACAGACAAGACTAGACAGACAAGACTAGACAGACAAGACTAGACAGACAAGACTAGACAGACAAGACTAGACAGACAAGACTAGACAGACAAGACTAGACAGACAAGACTAGACAGACAAGACTAGACAGACAAGACTAGACAGACAAGACTAGACAGACAAGACTAGACAGACAAGACTAGACAGACAAGACTAGACAGACAAGACTAGACAGACAAGACTAGACAGACAAGACTAGACAGACAAGACTAGACAGACAAGACTAGACAGACAAGACTAGACAGACAAGACTAGACAGACAAGACTAGACAGACAAGACTAGACAGACAAGACTAGACAGACAAGACTAGACAGACAAGACTAGACAGACAAGACTAGACAGACAAGACTAGACAGACAAGACTAGACAGACAAGACTAGACAGACAAGACTAGACAGACAAGACTAGACAGACAAGACTAGACAGACAAGACTAGACAGACAAGACTAGACAGACAAGACTAGACAGACAAGACTAGACAGACAAGACTAGACAGACAAGACTAGACAGACAAGACTAGACAGACAAGACTAGACAGACAAGACTAGACAGACAAGACTAGACAGACAAGACTAGACAGACAAGACTAGACAGACAAGACTAGACAGACAAGACTAGACAGACAAGACTAGACAGACAAGACTAGACAGACAAGACTAGACAGACAAGACTAGACAGACAAGACTAGACAGACAAGACTAGACAGACAAGACTAGACAGACAAGACTAGACAGACAAGACTAGACAGACAAGACTAGACAGACAAGACTAGGCAGACAAGACTAGACAGACAAGACCAGACAGACAAGACGAGACAGACAAGACTAGACAGACAAGACTAGACAGACAAGACTAGACAAACAAGACTAGACAGACAAGACTAGACAGACAAGACTAGACAGACAAGACTAGACAGACAAGACTAGACAAACAAGACTAGACAGACAAGACTAGACAGACAAGACTAGACAGACAAGACTAGACAGACAAGACTAGACAGACAAGACTAGACAGACAAGACTAGACAGACAAGACTAGACAGACAAGACTAGACAGACAAGACTAGACAGACAAGACTAGACAGACAAGACTAGACAGACAAGACTAGACAGACAAGACTAGACAGATAAGACTAAACAGACAAGACTAGACACACAAGACTAGATAGACAAGACTAGACAGACAAGACTAGACAGACAAGACTAGACAGACAAGACTAGACAGACAAGACTAGACAGACAAGACTAGACAGACAAGACTAGACAGACAAGACTAGACAGACAAGACTAGACAGACAAGACTAGACAGACAAGACTAGACAAACAAGACTAGACAGACAAGACTAGACAGACAAGACTAGACAGACAAGACTAGACAGACAAGACTAGACAGACAAGACTAGACAGACAAGACTAGACAGATAAGACTAGACAGACAAGACTAGACAGACAAGACTAGACAGACAAGACTAGACAGACAAGACTAGACAGACAAGACTAGACAGACAAGACTAGACAGACAAGACTAGACAGACAAGACTAGACAGACAAGACTAGACAGACAAGACTAGACAGACAAGACTAGACAGACAAGACTAGACAGACAAGACTAGACAGACAAGACTAGAAAGACAAGACTAGACAGACAAGACTAGACAGACAAGACTAGACAGACAAGACTAGACAGACAAGACTAGACAGACAAGACTAGACAGACAAGACTAGACAGACAAGACTAGACAGACAAGACTAGACAGACAAGACTAGACAGACAAGACTAGACAGACAAGACTAGACAGACAAGACTAGACAGACAAGACTAGACAGACAAGACTAGACAGACAAGACTAGACAGACAAGACTAGACAGACAAGACTAGACAGACAAGACTAGACAGACAAGACTAGACAGACAAGACTAGACAGACAAGAGTAGACAGACAAGACTAGACAGACAAGACTAGACAGACAAGAGTAGACAGACAAGACTAGACAGACAAGACTAGACAGACAAGACTAGACAGACAAGACTAGACAGATAACAGGTCACATGGGTCGCCAAATCCCCAGTCTATCCAGCGTTATATAGAACCCAAAAACTTTCTTAATGTAATTCAATGTCAGTCGTGGTGTTTGCTAGTGAAGTATTTGTTTTTAAGAAATGTTTTTAATGGACAGATTAGTTATACTAATGGTCAACTTTGTTAACGAAATGTATACAATGATTTCCTAGAAATTATAATCTCTGAAGGAAAGATACAAATGTTACTATCTAATAACAGACTAGACTAGACAGACAAGACTAGACAGACCAGACTAGACAGACAAGATTAGGCAGACAAGACTTGACAGACCAGACTAGACAGACAAGAATAGACAGACAAGACTAAAGTGATAAGATTAGCCAGACTAGACTGGACAGACAAGACTAGACAGTCAAGACCTTTGGTTAACCTGACGGTTAACTTAGCAAGGGGACCCTCCGGAATATCAGCATCTTGGGACCGCTTTTCGCATAACGTTCAAGATGAGACAAGACTAGAGAGACAATACTAGACAAACATGACTAGAGAAACATAACCAGAGAGACATGGCTAGACACACTAGACTAAATAGACAAGACTAGACAGACAAAGCTAGTCAGAAAAGACAAGAAAGACAAGCCTAGAGAGACAAGACTAGACAGGAAAGTCTAGACAGACAATACTAGACAGGCAAGACTAGACAGACAAGACAATACAGACAAGACTAGACAGACAAGACTAGTCAGATAATAGGTCACATGGGTCGCCAAATCCCCAGTCTAGTCCAAACAAAAACGCTCTGCATTGGAACGTCGCATGGACACATTCCTCAGCACAATTTTTGTTTAATGAAACTTTTAATGAAAGAATTTCATGATTGTGTGATAATGCTCAATGAACCCGCGATAATTAAAAATGTTTACGCCGGAGCAACCAGTAATTTATTCCCGGTTCCATCCGGGGAATAAAGGAGTTGATCCGAAAAGTTTCTTGCGCTGGATACAATAATAAAGTGAGAAGTTGCGTTGTCTATGTTGGCTTTTTTTTGTTGTTGTTGTTGTGTCAATGAAATCGATTTTCGTTGGGAAGTTCCAGTGTAAGTAAGATCTAGAAAAGTCTCGTGTTATAAACTTTAAAAAGGTTCAATCGTTCCGCATGAAAATGTGGGAAGTTATATCTGCTCGCTTCCCCTGTCTCGAATCCTTCTGATAAACGTGTTTCTTACTCCCATTTTATTTTAAATTAAATATTATATTTTATTTATTGCAACACACGTCTACTTCCCAACATAAAAAAAAAACAAAAACTGTGTATTTATTCGAGAAAACAATAAAAATTTATAACGTCAAATCTAATATAATTTTGGTATGTTTTTGTCATTTAATTCGTCCTGAAGTATATTCATACTGAAATCTTTGAATTTAATTTAAATCGTGCGGCTGTATTAAATTAAAAAAAAAATATGGTTGTAGGGTATGCGGGCTTAAAGGTAATCAGAGTAATTCACTCGGCTCGATTATTCCTTATCGCGGTATAGGGTCACCCCCTATACGTCACGTAAACCGCGTTAATAGATCATAAAAAAGCCCCGGCGAAAAAACTATAATATTGTGCACATTTAGATAAGGATGGAAATAAATTTATTCGCGTGCGAACTCGTTGCTCCCCTCAATGTCGGATCAATTAGTACCGCTTTACGAAATTCATTAAACATTTAAACGGACTATTATCCTTTTGTTGTTACTTGAAAAGAAACTTAATACTCGCCCTACAATATGTAATTTCGTTCGTAGAATTCTCCCAGTAACCCAACTACGTCAGACTCGGAAATGATTTCGACGTCAAGAACTAACTACAACATATTTACAGATCAATACGTAATGACCGCTGTTTTTCTACGAAATTGATTTTATTGCTTCCATTGAATCAATCAAATATATATTCTTGTCCCAGATTACAAAAATTATGTATTACAATAAACTGTGCAGTAATCTTTTACTTTGTAATTATATTAAAGTTTCCATGAGAAAAATTGTGGACGGCAGTGAATGCTAGTTAAACACATACCATGCGAAAGCTCCGTTACACTTACACGAATCAACTTTACAAGAGCTTTTAGAACCATCTAATATTTCAACAATAAAAACATAAGTGAAATTGTATCATTTTAAACTTTTTAGAAGATTCGTTAGAAATAAAACTAATTTATCTGCTCACACAACAAAATGAACACATTAATAAATACATTATTGTATGTGAAGAATACATTATTGTATGTGTATGTGAATTATTATAATCGTGTGTAAAAGTATCCAAATCGTGCTTAAAAGTCCAATGTAAATCGAATGGAGTTTCATTATTAAACGATTTCTGTTTGTTGTTAACAACAACTTACGTCACTAAGCAAAATACATAGACGTAGTGAAAATAAATTTTCTGACGTATATTAAAATTGAATTTATTTTTCTTTTTTTAAATCAAGAAGGATTTATGGATTTATCTGGCTCTAATATAACTTAACCTAACCATAACCTAATCTAGATTAAATCTAGGTTAACCCAGATTACATCGACCAAATAGTATTCTTATCACTGCGTTTTTACTAGGTAGCATTTTTTTCCACGGAGGCGCTGAACGTTCTAACCTTATTGTGTCAGTGATCAGTCAGTGTTAACATACTTCAATATTATCTGTCAAGATTACAATTTTTAGAATATTATCGTTAAGAAATTTTTTCGTAGATTTACCAGAATTTTAACATGCGTCGTAGATAAAATAATGTATAACACACGTGTATGAAAGTCTTGTATGCATGAGTTGCGAAGTTTAAAGCACGAACCGAAGGCAAGTGGTTTAATCGCATTGAGTGCAGAAAAGCCCTTCTTCACACACTTTTATCATAAACTACTATTATGAGCAATTCTCTCTTAACCTGAGCAATTCTTTTGTAATTCAGGGATTCTTCGAGAGATTTTAAAGTTTCTAAGTTTTCAAGTGTTTGACAGGAATGGACAAGTTTAAACAAGATTGGACATGTCGAAATAAGACAAGACAAAACGTTGCAGGTTTGTTTAAATATTAGATCATCAGTTCCATCATCAGATCATCAGTAAAAGAAAGAAACATTAGTTGCTGACATTCGTTTATTTTATGAAAATTCAAAATTTTAAGAAATTCTTTTGAAATTTTTGTGGAGTTGTTTTCATAAAGGCAAAATTGTGAATTTTAGAAACAAGGCAATTGTACAAAAGTAGTCAGAAATGGATCAGATAAAAACAATGAATGTATTATGAACGCATCCAAATTTTCCCAAAAATTATCTATTCGTATATGCATATTGGTGAAACCATACTAATTATAGATACAATCATATAAAATTAATAAAGACGAAATGTAGCTCGAATATATAAATATACTCAACCTGTGCGTAGCTCTATAATATTAAGTCTTATTAAGACTACAAAACAAATCCCATATTGAAACAACTACTTCCCTGGCTAATACGACGCAGGATATTGAATTATACAACATACATTTCCATGTTATTACTACTACTAGTAGAATTTCATGTTATTAGCAAGTACTAGATAAATTACAATTAGATAAATTATTTTTAAGATCATTTATTTCTATTCAAAATAAGTGAATAGCCATATGCATACGCGTTTCGAGATTTAGCTCTTATCAGTGCAGCTTTGCTTTTTTGAATAATAATTTGGAATACACTTACATGAACTTGAATACCTCGTGCATGACTGGCGAGGTTAGGTTTTAGTATGCCACCATTTGTTGAGCAAGACATAAACTTAGTTTAGGTTGTTTAAATGATATTTGAATATTGGTGAAATTGGTGAAATATATAAGTGAAAATTGGTGGGTTATGAAAATATTGACCTCGCCAGTCATACACGAGGTTTTCAAGTTCATGTAAATGTATTCCAATTTATAATTCAACAAAGCAAAACTGCATCACCGATGAAAGATAAATCTCGAAACGCTTCTTGAAATGGCTATTAACTTAATTTAAAAAAAAAATCTTAAAAGCAATGTTATTTATCTAGAACTTGAAAATGTACTATTAGTAATAACATGTAAATGTATGTTGTATAATTCAATATCCTGCGTGGTAATAGCCAGGAAAGTAATTGTTTCAACATGGGATTTGTTTTGTAGTCTTAGTAAGATAATTAACCTTATAGAGCTACATACCGTTTTTAATAATTTTTTATTACTCATGCGTTAAAAGTACTATCGTGGCGCAAGTTTTTTATGTTTAGTGAGAAAAATGCAATTTTTGGTTGTATTACCACATAACTTAGTTAGCAGTATTTGGTAATAGCTTATATTTTGGGTACATTTCTCACTTTGTAAGCGATCAATTTATTGTTTTTTCTCTAGTCTCTAGACCTCAATAACTTGGGTAACGCACACAAATATTCAATATCGTCAAGGTAAATTAAAAAAAAACAATTAAAGAAATAAAAGAATCACATTGAAATTTTTTAGAGTTCTGGCAGGATTTCGAATAGTTCTAGAGTTCTTGCTTGAAAATTGAAATAATTCCGGGGAATTTCTGGCAGAAATCGAGAAAAACAATTTGGGGGGCAACTTCACGCAGCCCCCTCTTTCTCGGGAAAAAGAGTTCTCATGTAATATTTCAGTTGTTTATATATTTATTTATTTTGAAAATAAATCCGCAGATTTTGATTTTCATTTTCTCCACGATTAATTCTTTGTGATCCACTAATAATACATGGAAACTTATTAAAGGCAAAATGTAGCCTGAATATATAAATATATTCAAATTGTTCGTAGCTCTATAATATTAAGTCTTATTAAGATTACAGAACTAATCCCATGTTGAAACAACTACTTCCCTGGTTAATACCACGCAGAATATTGCTATATAACGGGTGATTTTTTTGCTATTTGGTTTTTCATTGTAAAGTTTTTCAGTGTAAAAAAAGACTCGTGCCATGTGGCAATGTCAACAATGCTCAGTAAGGTTTGCCATTTCACCATGAATAGATTAACAAACGAATAACGCTTGCAAATCATCGAATTTTATTATCAAAATTCGTGTTGTGTGAGAAATGTATTTAGTAATTTACGTCCATTTTATGGTCATAATCGACCTACTGAACAGGCTATTCAAACTGTTGACCAAATTTCGCACTAGTTTCACTTTATTGGACATTAATCCACCAACCCGTATGAGAGGAGTGCGTGCCGAGGAAAATATTGCTGCTGTATCGGCCAGTGTCAATGAAAATCGCAATATGTCAATTCGTCGCCGTTGTCAACAATTGGGCTTGTGTTATTCGACCACCTGGAAGATTTTACGTAAGGATCTCGGTATGAACTGCTGCAAGAACTGAAGCCAGGTGACGTACCACAACGTCGTTTGTTTGGTGAATGTGCTTTAGGAAAGTTGGATGAAGATCCATTTTTCTATCGAAAAATTGTCTTCGGCGAAGAAACTCATTTTTGGCCTAATGGCTACGTCAACAAACAGAATTGCCGAACTTGGTGTGAAGAGCAGCCAGAGACAGTTCAAGTTTGTGGGCCGGCGGCATCATTGGAACTTACTTCTTCAAGGACGATAAAAATCGCAACGATACAGTGAATGGAGCAAGGTACTGTGCGATGACTACCGACTTTTGCCCAAAATGGAAGAATTGGGCTTGGTTGACATATGGCTTCAGCAAGACGGTTCCAAATTCCACACGGCACTCGACACCATGAACCTATTGAGAGGCGCGTTTGGTGAGCAATTAATCTCACGTTTTGGAGCAGTCTATTTCCCGCCAAGGCCATGCGAGGATCCATAGGGTCTAATAGTGAATTTGGAAATCAGAGAGAGGAGAATAATCAGGAAGATCCTAGGCCCGGTAAAGGAAGATGGGGAATTCCGAAGACGGCATTACTCTGAGCTCTACGAACATATTGAGATTCTCTCTGACTGTGCAAGGAAAAGAAGGGTAGCTTTCTATGGCCACGTTGCAAGATTATCTCCAAACCGACTAACCAACCGTCTGTTCACCTACTGGCAAAACAAGAAGCTTCGTACCACTTGGTTGACAGAGACCGAGAAGGATATTAAAGAACTGGGAATAACAGATCTCAAAAACAGACAGTCTGTGAGACGCACCCTAAAGGAAGTCCGTGGATTTCCGGAAAAACTTCGAAGGAAAGGTACCCCCTGGAGAGAAGAGAGAAAGGAGTTACACCGGCAGAAGATGCGACATATACTGGGCAAAGATCAAAGCCCAACAGTTGAACAAGCGTGGTCCAAAGTAGGCCTATTCGAAAGAAGAAGAAGAAGAACTGCGGCAATAACTGAAGCCAGGTGACGTACCACAACGTCGTTTGTTTGGTGAATGTGCGTTAGGAAAGTTGGATGAGATCCATTTTTCTATCGCAAAATTGTCTTCGGCAAAGAAGCTCTAAGAACATATTGAGATGCTCTCTGACTCTGCAAGGAACAGAAGGGTAGCTTTCTATGGCCACGTTGCAAGAATGCCTCCAAACCGACTAACCAACCGTCTGTTCACCTACTGGCAAAACAAGAAGCTTCGTAACACTTGGTTGACAGAGACCGAGAAGGATATTAAAGAACTGGGAATAACAGATCTCAAAAACAGACAGTCTGTGAGACGCACCCTAAAGGAAGTCCCTGGATTTCCGGAAAAACCTCGAAGGAAAGGTACCCCCTGGACAGAAGAGAGAAAGGAGTTACACCGGCAGAAGATGCGACAATACTGGGCAAAGATCAAAGCCCAACAGTTGAACAAGCGTGGTCCAAAGTAGGCCTATTCGAAAGAAGAAGAAGAAGAACTATTAGATGATACACAGGATGAGGTTTTTGAAGAAAATGATTGGGACGATTGTACTGACATTAAAAGTGAAATTGAACAGCATCAAAGTGATCTTACTGAAGATAGAGAAACGTGGAAAGATGATGGTTCTCTTGCAAAAATTCCTTTTGTGGGTAAACCAGGTCTCCAAAAGTTACCAATCGGAGGTAGTCCGTACGACCTTTTTGAACTTTTATTTGATTATACCTTTTTCTCTTTGATTGTCAAAGAAACAAACAAGTACGGTGAAATGAGTTTAAAGCAAAAATGGAACGACTTAACCATTTCTGAATTCAAGGTGTTTTTAAGTTTATTATTATATATGGGAACTATCAAATGTCCAATAATTGATAATTATTGCAATAAAAGGGAACAATTTGGTTTTCATTGTTTTTCCCAACACATGACTAGACAAAGATTTAAAAATGTCTTACGATCGCTTCATTTCTCGTCTGATAATGAAATCGCCTACGGAAAATAAATCAAAGAGAACATTTAAATGGTACATCAAATTATGGATTCATTTAGTTCAAACTTTCAAAAGTTCATGGTGTTCAATCCGCTCCTTGCAATAAAAATTTTCCGAGGAGCGAGCTGCACACTAGGGTGGAGCGAAATATATTTTTTTGTGAGTGATCTAATAGTGAAAAATCGGTGCCTTTTAGACTCAAATTAATCCATGCAAAATATTATTTGATTTAATTCATAATAATAGCCTCCGCAACGTCATTGAATTTTTGAAAAAAAAGACATCAATTAAAGTTGCAATTGGAAACTGCAAAAGAGCCCACATTTTCACAAATAGAGGATATAGTGATATCCAGAATTGAAAATATATGTCAAACTGCATCTATTCCGATAGTAACACGAATAAAGGTCGTACAAATGTTAAAAGCATACCATTTTAAATGCAAATGTGTCTGTGTCTGAAAATTCTGTGTCTGAAAAAGTGTCTGTCAAAAGGCGTCTATCAAAAGTTTTCGACAAAGTAGTGAGGTACTTTTTGATATTGCTGAATGCAAGTGTAAAGATTTCCCTCAATATATCTGTCGCAAGGATAAAAAGGTTCCCAAACAAAAACATACTTTTTTAATTGATCATAGAAGAAGTTACGAAGAACTTGCAAAAGACTCAAAAGAGGAGAGTGGAACGAGAAAACCGCCCAATTAAAGCCATAAATACTTCGTTATCTCTTATAGAAGTTAGTACTTCTCCGGTATCGTCAGCGTCTGAAAGTCGTAGTAGTTGAGATAATTAACACCACTAACACACATAAGCACACAAACATAAACAAAGGCATTCCGAAAAAAAGTATGCGTCGATTTTCCTCCGTTATCGAATACCTGCGAGAGGTATCAGATAGAACAGAGAGTATCACATAGAACAGCAGCAGCGATTGCGTCGTCTAATTTATTCGACATTAAGTCTGATATCGAGGTACAGACATACAGTACGAAGAGAGAGCACTAAAACTAGACAAAAGTTAATGAAGGAGATCGCAATCCCAAAACAGTCTGCTTTATATTTTGATGGGAGAAAAGACAAAACGTTGAAGATTATTAAAAAAGGTGGTAAATGCTACAGGACTATGACAGTTGAGGAGCACATCTCACTAATTCAAGAGCCAGGGTCTAGAGCCAGGATATTTCAATGGGGTACGTAGTACTTAACGTTGGTTCAGCTAAAGGAATAGAAACTGCGATTACAAGGTTTCTATCACATGTAGGAATTCCCCAACACCATCTTATGGCAATCGGTTGTGATGGTCCCAATGTAAATACTGGCAGGTATGGTGGTGTTATAAGACTGCTTTAAAAAAGGCTACACAAACCACTCCAGTCGATAATTTGTTTACTCCATATGAACGAGCTTCCTTTGAGACACTTGTTTTTCATCTTGACGGGGGTACTTCGGGGCCTAAGTCTTACACTGTGATATTGGGAAAAGCACTCGAGACTTGTGAACAGTTGCCTGTTACAAAATTTCAGCATTGAAGGAGAATTGCTTCCAGAAATGGCTCAAGATTTAAGTACAGACCAACAGTACCTGCACAAGATTGTCTCAGCGTTACTTTCAAGTGATTTTCCGGAAGATTTGGCAAACAAATCTCCAGGTAAAAAGTCACATGCCCGTAGGTTCACACGTGCCAACCGAATACTACGTTTTAAACTTGACAACTTTGGCTACATTTGTTGTAAAAGTTTACGTAACATCTTAGTTCTACATTAAAAATAAACCAACATGCAAGGATGGCTCACAACACCTTTATAACATAATTAAGGCCTCCAGGTACCTGTCAGAGGTTCTAAAAATAGTTATTGATCTTGTGAATCAAAGCAATAGCTATTTTGCACATCCCGAGAGCATACTCCTTGCAATGATAACTGATGATAACGAGATCTGGCAGCACGGCGCATATTAAAGGCACGCAGGATGCCTCAACCTTCAACACCTAGAATGTTTGAAGTGCCGCCTATAAATGTCAAAGTTTCAACATATAGATTTTCAAGAAATGAAAATTCAAGAAAAACATTAAAAAAATATTAATTGAACCACCGATTATGAAAAACTTGCCTGACCAAGAAATTCAGTCTATCGTCAGGTGGCGAGGGCGAAGTGTTGTTTTTAAGGCTTCCATGCCATACTCAAGCTGTTGAACGGATTGTAAAATTGACGACGATAGCTGCTACTTCTCAATGCACAAAAAAGTCACGATTAGGTGCAATAAAAGCCAAATTGGAATCACGGAACGTAATGCCTTATTTTGAGACAAAACGAGATTTTCGAGCAAATGAATTGGTTTTTTTAAAATATTTTTATAAAAAAAATGTTGTATTTTTGATTAAAGGTGATTAATTTCTGAATTATATATTGCGTATTATTTAGCACCCATATATCATTAAATTAAGCTTAATATTTGGCCATAACTGTACTAGACTTTTATCATTAAATTTAAATTTTTGAGGTCAGTGCGGAGGCAGAAGATCATCAAATCATTAAATTGATTCAAAATTTATTTTAACTTTAATATAATGCACCAATCCCCGCTATTACAACTTTAAATCTGTAAAAAAATATTTTTGCATACATCCGTGCTCCACCCTACTGCACACCCGGTGTGCATTGCTCCTAGTGGCCGTGTTCGAAAAAGTCGTCGTCTCGAATGGGTTAAAGCACGAGCCGAAGGCGAGTGGTTTAATCGCAATGAGTGCAGAAAAGCCCTTCTTCACACACTTGTATCATAAACTACTATTATGAGCAATTCTCTCTTAACATGAGCAATTCTCTTGTAATTCAGCGATTCTTCGAGAGATTTTCTAAGTTTTCAAGTGTTGACAAGACAGGAGTGGACAAGTTTAACCAAAATTGGACAAGTCGAAATAAGACACGTTGCAGGTTTGTTTAAACATTAGAATCGGTAAAAGAAGGAAACATTAGTTGGTGAGATTCGTTTATTTTGTGTAAATTAAAAATTTTAGAAAATTTACTTGAAATTTTTGTGAAGTTGTTTTCATAAAGGCAAAATTGTGAATTTTAGAAACAAGGCAATTGTACAAAAGTGTTCAGAAATGGATCAGATAAAAACGATGAATGCATTATAAATGCATCCAGATTTGCACAATTTATTTTGAAAACAACTTAGCAAAATTTGAATTTCATTTTCTCCCCGGCTAATTTTATCTGGCGATCAATTTTCCCTGCAATCAATTTTATGCGATAAAATTTCTGTGATCCACTGATAATACATGGAAACTTATTAAAGGCGAAATTTAGCCTGAATATATAAATATATTCAACCTGTTCGTAGCTCTATAATTTTAAATCTTATTAAGACTACAAAACAAATCCCATGTAGAAACAACTACTCCAGAATATTGCTATATAACGGGTGATATTTTTGCCATTTGGTGTTTCAGTGTAAATATTTTCAGTGTAAAAAAATGTGACCAAGTCAATAATGCTCAGTAAGGTTTGCCATTTCACCATGAATAGACTAACAAACGAACAACGCTTGCAAATCATTGAATTTTAGGTACTTACGTATTAACGCCACCACCGCTATATATTGGATGTTTTATTATTGGAGTATGTTGTCTTGATTTATCTGTCCGCTTCGCGGCGGGCAACCTAATCTAAGCGGGATTAAAAACTAAAGTATTTTGAGTTTTAAAATTATGTGTTATTTTATGATTTATCTGAAAAATGTTAGGTGTAGATTGGCGGCATTTAAAAATGTAGCGCTGGTGGCGTAAATACGCGAGTACCGAATTTTATTATCAAAATTCGTGCTGTATGAGAAATGTATTTTGTAAATAACGTCCATTTTATGGTAATAATCGACCTACTGAACAGGGTATTCAAGGCGTTCACCAAATTTTGCACCAGTTTCACTTTATTGGACATTAATCCACCAAACCGTATGCGAAGAGTGTGTGCCGAGGAAAATATTGCTGCTGTATCGGCCAGTATAAATGAAAATCGCAATATGTCAATTCGTCGCCGTTGTCAACAATAGTGAATATGCAAGAAATTTAAATTTACTTAATTTTTCTATCCGCGATACTTTATGATCTTGACATTACACCTATACCAGTATTTTCTCATTTAGTTTATATTTAATTCCAAAAATTTAAATCAAAAAGTCCAAAATATGCGAGCGAAATTCATATTTGCGAAACGTATAACCATTGGTCAAGTGATGTGACGTGCACGTTGCCAAAATCGGCTTCCACGATATTCACAGATGTAGGCAGGGTGGACTATACACCTCGATAGGGACTTTATCAAACACTTTATCTTGTGTATTTATAATAGTGTTTTTGCATTCCGGTACTATACAATACCTATACAATATCTATAAAATGGTTTTCTATTCTATTCAAACTGAAAATCCGTAACTGTCTATGCAAATATGCTAGGCAACACTGAATGCGATAAATGGGACCGTTCATCCCATTTATCGCACGTATTGGATGACGTAGCATAACACATGACATTCAGTGTTGCATAGCATATTTGCATTGACAGTTGTGGATTTTCAGTTTATATTTGCTATTTCGATAATGGAAAAAGCTAAAAAGCCGTTTTATAGATATTGTATAGTACCGGATTATAAAAACACTTTTATAAGTACACCAGATAAAGTGTTTGATAAAGCTCCTATCGAGGTGTATAGTCCACCCTACCTACATCTGTGAATATCGTGGAGGCCGATTGATGTCAACGTGCACGTCATATCACTTGACCAATGGTGATGCGTTTCAAACAGGTCAAATTTAATCGTATTATATATATATATATATATATATATATATATATATATATATATATATATATATATATAAATATATATATATATATCTTTTTAAAAATTAATAGAAACACTTTCAACAGTATTTATAATTTTTACTATGTTAAAACGAAGTAAAAAGTGAATTAAGCAAATTTAAAAAATTGATGCATATTCCCTATTGGGCTTGTGTTATTCGACCACCAGGAAGATTTTACGTGAGGACCTCGATATGAACTTCAACAACGGAAGCCAGGTGACGCACCACAATGTCGTTTGTTTGAATTGTTGAATGGGCCTTAAGAAAGTTGGATGAAAATCAAATTTTCTACCGAAAAATTGTCTTCGGCGACGAAGTTAATTTTTGGCTCAATGGGTACGTCAACAGACAGAATTGCCGAATTTGGTGTGAAGAGCAGCCATAGGCAATTCAAGAACAGCAAATGCACCCTGAAAGATGCACTGTTTGTTGCGGTTTGTGGGCCGGCGGCATCATTGCACCATACTTCTTCAAGAACGATGAAAATCGCAACGTTACAGTGAATGGAGCAAGGTAGTAGCCGTGCGATGATTACCGAGTTTTTTTGCCCAAAATGGAAGAATTGAATTTGGTATGTGGTTTTAGCAAGACGGTTCCACATACCATGCGATACCATAAACCTATTTAGAGACGAGTTTGGTGATCATTTAAGCTCACGTTTCGGAGCAGTCCATTGGCCGGAAAGATAATGCGATTTGACCCCACTACACTATTGTTTTGTGGGAATGAAGTCTCTCGTGTACAGAGACAAGCCAGCTACAATTCCATCCCTGGAAGACAACGTATTTATTTAGAAAATATGTTATACATTGCCGGCTCTCTGCTTTTGCACTGAGCCGGTTATCTTAATAGTATATTACGTAACGAGAGTTGTAAGAAGCATATTACGTACGAGCGAAACAGTTACGAACGATCAGCGTAGCGGGGAGTGCGTAATTCCGCCACTACGTAATTGCCTTACAACTCGAGTTATGTACTATACTTTATCTACGTCCACACTAATTTGTCTCTGTTTAATAAGAAAAATATGTTTGAACAAGTATATGTCTTATTATGTTATGTTTATTTAATTATCATTATTTAACATTATAATAAACAAACAGTTGTATTTTCATATATAACTGTTACTCGGCATTATTTAACTTGAAGGAAATGGAAAGAAATACATTCTTAATGGTTGCATACCTCATTATTTAGTACTTATTTGGGTTAAACTGGAATAAGAGTGTTCATAGATAGGCAACCCAATGTACGCAATGTCAATTTCCGTTAGTTTGATTTGTGAAAAACCAATCAACGAATGGTAAACTAAACGCACATGTGTTATCAATCATAACTAATCATTAATCGCGGACTGTTACATACGTGTGTGTTATGAAGTATTTACATAGTCCACGAACTCTACAATAATGGGCATTTATAAAAGTGGTCATAGATAAACTAATTTATATCTAACTAAAGCTAAATCTTAACAATATTATTTAGTCTAATTCATGGGCGTAGCCAGGGTGGGGTTGGGGGGTTAACCACCCCCCCCCCCCGAAATATGCAAAATATATACATAAATGTTATATTGAAATAAAGAGACGAGTAGAGACGACTCTCTTCAGAAGAGCATGATAGATGTGAAGTTTAGGAACCCTTGCGTGTCACTTTAGAAAGTAAATTGGTGCATTTCTGTTACTGTATTTTCTTAACCCCCCCCCCGAAACTAAATCCTGGTCATAAAACCCCCCCACGAAACTAAATCCTGGCTACGCCCATGGTCTAATTGTAAGAAAATAAAATAATTAGGAAGACAATGTTAGTAGGTACCATTACCATTACCTAGGTAACATTACAGCTGCCATTGGTGAGATACCGCCAAAATGCTGGAAAAAGTAGTATGCTACCGGCGTAGCCATGGGCAGCATCCATTACATGAAATAATCTTTTAAAAGTAAATGGCAAGCATTTATTTATCGGCCCAAATAAACATTTCATTCACTCTTGCAAATTTTCTGTGTTCACTTCTTATTAACTTCAGTACATGTTCATGTCAAGAATGAGTACCAGTTAAATAACAATGTTTTTTAAGATTATTTCGTTCTATGACTTCGTGAATAGCCATCTGCAGACGCGTTTCGAGATTTCGAGGTTTATATTCGACTTATCTCTCATCAGTGCAGCTTTCCTGTTTTGAATTATAAATTGGAATGCAACTACATGAACTTGAACACCTCGTGCATGATTTCGAGGTTAGGTTTTAATTTGACGTTTGTGGAGAAAGACATGAACTCAGTTGCAGGTTATTGATTTAAATGATAATTTGATATTGGTGATAATGATTTTAATGGTTTTAATAATTTGGCCTTTAATTTTTTTTTTAATAATTTGGCTTTTAATAATTTTACTTTGAAATTTATATTTTCTACGATGTTAGATTAAAATCTAAAATTCATCCGGAATATTAGTCAAATATTGAGAGTCGCGCCTCGTTTTCGCCCCTGCAATAAAACATGTTGTTTAAATTTCTTTTAGAAAAAGAATAGAATTACAATCGATTCAGTTCACTGTTTTGTTTTCGCACCGGAACCAATAAAGGTTTCCCGTTTATCTGGTGAAACATTTCAATATCTCACATGATATTTTTCCCCATTTTGTTACACAAATTTTCGCAGGAAAATTTTCGCTTTAAAGTTGACAAATACGAGGAAAACAGTCAAATTTCCGGTTTGATTGCATCGGCTTTCGCTGAGTTACTTTTCTAAATTTGTCTTATCCACCGCCTCCGCTAACGGCAAAACTTATTTCCACTAGTACATTAAATTACATTAAATATACTTTCCATTATGGTCGTACCTCACAATATTTTTATCGTTGATACATTTTTGTTTTTTTAAATTACAACACAAGTAGCGCTGGACGTAATCAAACGGATTCTACATTTTTCATATTCCAATAATTATTTAAGAAATATACGTTACAACAAGGGTGTTCTATAGGGCTTCACACGAGACGAGATAGGGCGAGAGTTTCAAAAATCTCGTCTTGTTCTCGTTTGTTGTGTAAAAAATTACTCTCGTCTCAGTCTCGCTCTCGCTCTGGGAACCGTTAGTCTCGTCTCGCTCTCGCTCTTGTAACCGTTAGTCTCGTCTCGCTCTCATAACCGTTAGTCTCGTCTCGCTCTCGCTCTGGTAACCGTTTGTCTCGTTTCGCTCTCGTTACCGTTTGTCTCGTCTCGTCTAATCTCACCAAATATCGTTCTTGCTAGAACTTATTGTTAAGAGAGTCCAAAATGAGGTAATCAATCATTCATTTTATTGTAAACTAATCACTCTGTCTGTCTCTTTACATAAATTATCTATTTGGTTACTATTAATATCTTCTAATTTCGCTTTGTTCCATCCACATGAAAATGTAGCGATAACACAACATAAATGTCTGTTTATATAAACCTTTTATTTTGTTGACGATTTCAAATTAATAATAAAAACGAACATAATTTGAAATTGTTTACGACATTTATTTCATATTACGAAATCTACTCTTCTAATTGTTATATAATGAAATGTAACTTGCCCGAGCCCGCAGTTCAAATTTATGCAAGAAAATATTACGGCTGCCCGTATTAGAATCAAAAATTGAAGAAGAAGGATGACCGGGATCAGAAACGAGACTCTCGTGTCTCGCGAGAAGGAGACCACATGCGCTCTCGCTCTCGCGAGAGCGGGACCACATACGTTCTCGCTCTCGCGAGAGCGAGACCACATACTTTCTCACTCTCGCGAGAGTGAGAGTGAGACCACATGCAGTCTCGTCTCGTTCTCGTCTCGCTTTTACGAGATGAGACGAGACGAGACGAGAAAAATATCGTTCTCGTGTGAAACCCTAGTGTTCAACCCCAACCGTAAACAAATATACAGTATAATCTTAATAATCCGACACAAATAGGACCAGACCGCCCGATTATCAAAAATTCCGGAAAACAAAACAATAATAATTTTACATATTTTATGTACAATTGTATTTCAGATAGAATAAAATATGCAAATATAGGTAAATGTGTACATACAAAAAAATATGTACAAACTTAGAACAGATAGTAACAAAATTGTAGAGTAGAGTTAGCTTGATCAGAATCGTCAATCAAGTTTTCAGAGTTATTCGCTCTGTGCATAACCGCGCCTAGCGCCATCCGTGGCCAGAAATACAACTTCGTGTGAAATAATAGTGTATGTAAAAACAACAGGCAAAAAAACAAATTAATTTAATAAAATATACGAAATTTGTCAGCAAGAAAATTATAGGTTTTGTAAAACGTCAATTCAATATCTGTATATTTGTACGGAAAGTTAGGGTTAGCTGACGGAAAACAATAAAATTCATAGTTTTTAGGGTTCCGTACCAAAAACGGAACCCCTGTAGGATCACTTTGTTGTCCGTCTGTCTGTCTGTCTGTCTGTCTGTCCGTCTGTCTGTCGGTCAAGACCATTTTTCTCAGGAACGCGTAGAGGTAACAAGTTGAAATTTGTATCAAATACTCGGGTCTGCGGTCTCTTTCAGCTGTGAAAAAATCAAGCTTTCAAGTCAACGCGATCAAAAGATATGACCGTTTATGTTGCATATTTTGCGATTTCACAAGGGAATCAAAACCTATCGGGTACTTCCCGTTGACCTAGAATCATGAAATTTGGCAAGAAGCGGTGTCTTACAGCACATGTAAAGGGAACAATCTGAAAACCCTCAATATGTAGTTTAATTTCAAGAAAAATGCGAATTTACTATTAGAAACTTATGAAAATACACTAATGTGTTGCGTGGTATTGTCAGGCACCAGAAGCATATGGGTTGCATACAGTTAGGTCCTCCTCGGTTATGTCCTCCTTGGTTAGGTCCGCAGGTTAAAAAGTATGTGTCGGCACCAAGCTGTTTATTCTGAATTTTCTTTGTTTATATTCGTTATGCATTTCATCACATACGCTCTATATACATAATATATACAGGGTATATATTATGTCTCAATTTTGCTTGTTTATAACCCACATGCGACATACTCAACTCCCGTAACATCCTGTATATATTATATTTCGTCTAATTTTTCTTTATAATCTACATATACTTAAATCACGTACGCCCTATATTTTTTGGTAGTCAATTGCCCAAAAGGAGTCAATTGAACAACTGAATGTTAAGAGTATCGAAATAGATCTAGAAATAGTTAATATATTAGTTTATATTAGATCTAGAAATAGTTAGATCTCAATATAAGTTAGTGAATAAGTGTAATACTAAAATTAAGTTTTCTTTTTATAAGTTTAAAAATATTCGCGTTATTTAAAAAAAAATACCCTGTATACCTTTATACAAGGTATATAGGTATACAGGCGAAATTGAGCACACTCATAGTGAATGGGGGATGTATGGTAATAAAATATAGGGTAGAATTCCATCGTACGACAGCGACATCTTGAGGTTATGCTTGCAGCGGTACTAAGATGGTCGTGATTTCAGGAGGGCCACTTGTCAAGTTAACTGAATGTGCTTGCTACGTCCTCCACAAAAAAAGATGCCTTACAAGTTTCTACGGAACCCTCGGTGCGCGAGTCACAACTCGCACTTGGCCGTTTTTTTTTAGTTTCTTGTAGTATTTTTACAGTTCCTTACAGAACACTTGAAAACGTGTTTTGGGCTTGAATCCATTATCAATTTATTCACTTTATTAGTGTATGTAAAATGATAAAACAATTTTATTTAGCAAAATACATGTCAATATATACAAATAAATGAAAAATAATGACGTAACTACACATGAAGTTCTTAATAGTGTCACCTTTGGAGCTAGTGCTGTTGCGTTTAGAGCGAATAGGCAGGGTGTGTTGGCCAGACCTTTATCCAAGAATACTGGATCGTGATGTTTTTGTCTTTCTTTCTTCTGTGCGCGAGGTTTTTTTAGTCTTAATAATCCGACACAAATGGGACCAGATTATCAAAAATTCCGGAAAACAAAACAATAATAATTTTACATATTTTATGTACAATTGTATTTCAGATAGAATAAAATATGTAAATATAGGTAAATGTGTACATTACAATATGTACAAACTTAGAACAGATAGTAAGAAAATTGTACAGTAGAGTTAGCTTGATCAGAATCGTCAATCAAGTTTTCAGAGTTATTCGCTCTGTGCATAACCGCGCCTAGCGCCATCCGTGGCCAGAAATACAACTTCGTGTGAAATAATAGTGTATGTAAAAACGACAGGCAAAAAAACAAATTAATTTAATAAAATATACGAAATTTGTCAGCAAAAAAATTATAGGTTTTGTAATACGTCAATTCAATATCTGTATATTTGTACGGAAAGTTAGGGTTAGCTGACGGAAAACAATAAAATTCATAGTTTTTAGGGTTCCGTACCGAAAACGGAACCCCTGTAGGATCACTTTGTTGTCCGTCTGTCTGTCTGTCTGTCTGTCCGTCTGTGTGTCGGTCAAGACCATTTTTCTCAGGAACGCGTAGAGGTAACAAGTTGAAATTTGTATCAAATACTCGGGTCTGCGGTCTCTTTCAGCTGTGAAAAAATCAAACTTTCAAGTCAACGCGATCAAAAGATATGACCGTTTATGTCGCATATTTTGCGATTTCACAAGGGAATCAAAACCTACCCGATAGGTTTTGATTCCCTTCCCGTTGACCTAGAATCATGAAATTTGGCAAGAAGCGGTGTCTTACAGCACATGTAAAGGAAACAATCTGAAAACCCTCAATATGTAGTTTAATTACAAGAAAAATGCGAATTTACTATTAGAAACTTATGAAAATACACTAATGTGTTGCGTGGTATTGTCAGGCACCAGAAGCATGGGTTGCATACAGTTATGTCCTCCTCGGTTATTTCCTCCTCGGTTAGGTCCGCAGGTTAAAAAGTATGTGTCGGCACCAAGCTGTTTATTCTGAATTTTCTTTGTTTATATTCGTTATGCATTTCATCACGTACGCTCTATATACATAATATATACAGGGTATATATTATGTCTAAATGTTGCTTGTTTATAACCCACATGCGACATACTCAACTCCCGTAACATCCTGTATATATTATCCTGTTATTCTGTTATTCCTGTTATTTCGTCTAATTTTTCTTTGTAATCTACATATACTTAAATCACGTACGCCCTATATTTTTTGGTAGTCAATTGCCCAAAAGGAGTCAATTGAACAACTGAATGTTAAGAGTATCGAAATAGATCTAGAAATAGTTAATATATTAGTTTATATTAGATCTAGAAATAGTTAGATCTCAATATAAGTTAGTGAATAAGTGTAATACTAAAATTAAGTTTTCTTTTTATAAGTTTAAAAATATTCGCGTTATTTAAAAAAAAATACCCTGTATACCTTTATACAGGGTATATAGGTATACAGGCGAAATTGAGCACACTCATAGTGAATGGGGGATGTATGGTAATAAAATATAGGGTAGAATTCCATCGTACGACAGCGACATCTTGAGGTTATGCTTGCAGCGGTACTAAGATGGTCGTGATTTCAGGAGGGCCACTTGTCAAGTTAACTGAATGTGCTTGCTACGTCCTCCACAAAAAAAGATGCCTTACAAGTTTCTACGGAACCCTCGGTGCGCGAGTCACAACTCGCACTTGGCCGTTTTTTTTAGTTTCTTGTAGTATTTTTACAGTTCCTTACAGAACACTTGAAAACGTGTTTTGGGCTTGAATCCATTATCAATTTATTCACTTTATTAGTGTATGTAAAATGATAAAACAATTTTATTTAGCAAAATACATGTCAATATATACAGATAAATGAAAAATAATGACGTAACTACACATGAAGTTCTTAATAGTGTCACCTTTGGAGCTAGTGCTGTTGCGTTTAGAGCGAATAGGCAGGGTGTGTTGGCCAGACCTTTATCCAAGAATACTGGATCGTGATGTTTTTGTCTTTCTTTCTTCTGTGCGCGAGGTTTATATCTGAACGTGCCGGATTAACCAACCGCCGGATTATCAAAATTATGCTGTACTTATAAAATCGTTTAGTGGACTATTTGCTAGAATTAAAGTTTGAATAAGATTTTTCTTTTTAATCAAAATATTATTTACTAAATATTAATGGATTATTTGTGTGTTAGGGATAACAAGGGATGTGTCGTGTAGCTGTGTAAGTTTCATAATATTTAATGTGAAAACAAGAGTGCGAGTTTAATATAAGAAAAACAGGAGCGAAAACGGGAAAAAAAGGCGTTTTATTCATAGTAGTGTGTCGGGCGCATTCGCCATTATTTCAACAGCGTTTTCATTCTTTTATGACGGCGAATTTTTTTTTTTCGACTCCGCAGAAAAGTTTACTTCCACATAAAACCATATCAAAATAACATTGTTAAATAAACAGAGCAAACATACGTTTTTATTTTACTTTTATTATATACTCAGGGAAAAATTATCAATCTGGAAACTACACATCCTGTACCTGCAATAAAAGTATCACAGTGTTTTTCTATTTTATACGAAACAAGTAATTGGTGATTTTCTGTTTTTGTTTTTTTAAAATTGAAGTTAAAGCTTGTGTTATTTGTGTATATGGGGTAATAAATTGTTGAAAATATTAGTAAATGCGTCCCCATATCGTACATGAATTATCGATTAGGTATTATGTAAAGCGGTGGGTTTAAGTTGGCCTCGATATTCCCGTTGTTGAATTACCTAATTAAAAAGAGATTAAATGTTAAAAGTCTGTAATTTGTAAATCATAAACAGAATGAACAAGCTTTCTACCGAACAAACACAACGGAGTTGTTTTTTTCCAAGTGATTAAGTTATTTGTTCAGAGGGTTATTAATAAAAAATCGGCTGTTAAAAGCACAAAAATATGTTTATTGATTGTTGAGAATTTCAATTGGAGTTCGGGTCCTTGTGGGAGACACCATTGTTTACTTCCGTCTCAATTCCATTAATATAAAGTTTGTAAAGGTTAATCTCGAAACAATATGTTGTTGTTTGTGTTTTATTACTTCATTCTCGGTACGCTTACCCCAACTTTATTTACTTTACAACAAACTCGGAAAATCAAGACACACACACACACTTTCTAACAGCATTGCACCCGACCAATCACGAAACTCAATTACAGCTCATCTCGGATATTAAAATATATTTACAACACTCAACGCTCAACTCATCCCAGCTAATCTAATAATTATCTGCAGCGGTGCATTTGATGGAGATTGCATGTAAGGAGTGCAACTACAAGAGAATATTGTTACCTTTATCAGGCTTCAGTCAAATGCTGGGCTCATAACCCGCAGCTATTCCAACCTGTTAATTGTTCTGAAACAATCAACCGTTCCAACATTTATTTTACATATTATATTCGACTACTTAATTGCCTAATTCAATAATTTCCAAGCAACTTTTCAACTATTGTTAAAACCACCTGATACCACACATACCAAACTGCTTTTAAATACATAGTTTTAACTAGAAGCAAAGCACAGACCTACTGAACAAACAATGTATAGCACCTGCTGATTTCGTTAAAACTACTAATCCAACGTTAATCGTGCATTTCTTAGGAAACAAGTTTGCACACTTGTTTGCAAGTTTGTTTAAAAAATGCTTTTATTGACATAGCAAAGCAAACATGTACTACACAAACATGAATCCGAAGTGATTTCGTCAAGACTAATTCTCTATAAATGGTGTATCGCTGCTACTAATCCAACGCTAATCATATGTTTGAGGCATTTCTCAAGAAACAAGTTTGTTTATTCTAACAAGAAATCTGGAGTTATGAAATTAAGGATTTCGACGAAAGCGCTTTGAGCTGTTGCTTGATCTTTGGAAACCTTCTCTCGTATCAAATTGCTCAAATTGCTCAAATTAAATTGCGAAAACAACAATAATAATAATAATGATAATCTGTAGCATATAGGTGCATATGATGAATTTGGTAAAGATTTTTGAACTCACTTTTTTGTACTTATTATTTTTGTATTTATAACTTACTTGTAAGACATTGAATTGAAAAATTCACTATGTTTTTACCACACTTATACTATGTAAAAATGTTATACAACTTGTTATTCACAGTTATATAAATTTCTACACATATCACGACTTAAGTTTCGACGTTTGACGGTCATTTTCAAGGTTATTTGTAAGATATTTGTTCGTGCGTTCTTATCAAGAAGTCTTGAAGAATTGGTCTTCGTCGACAGTTTCTTATGCATTTTCTCAATTTCTTGCCAAAATCCTCTATTATTGATCCACCCGGATTCAAGATGATAGAGTGAACGGTTTTCAATCGCTTCTGTTTCATCACCCGCAACAATGAATATAAGCCGACTTACTTATGTTTGTTTGTTCCATATTAGTCCAGTCATATCGTTACTCAAGTTTCTTTCTTTGTCGTACCTGTTGAATGATAACCAAGCTATCATTAAGGCAATAACCTCCTTTCAAATCTATCAATCATCAATAAAGAATCAATATCATCATAAAAGAATCAATAAAGATCCAGAATTATTTCGAATTGTATGAAAAATCTAAACAAACTTGGTAAATGTAACAAAGTAACTCGAGTGTTATGCTGGACTCAAAGAGCAAACCAGAAGCCTACAATCTAGCAAATGGAAGAAGTACAAAGCCGTTCATAGAAATCTCTTTAAGGCGGACAGAAGGACGTTGTGGTCGATAGGTCTTTTGTAAAAAGTATACAATAAATATATTCTCTCTCTCTTTCCTTAAGGCTAAGAAAATCGCCTGAGGAGGAAATGAGAAGTTTTGAATTTGTACTCCACCAACAATTAGAAGCAGAGAGTTATTAAGGTCCCAGTAGGTTTAAACAGCACGAGTAACACAACCCCTCATTTAACACGGCTTCTGTTAAAAATGTAATTTTTTAATACCATTTTGTTTATTATATATTATGTCGTATAATGAATAATTGCGGAGTTAAGTGGATGAAAGTTGTAAAATTAAGTTGCAACCAAAGCGCCGAACATGCAAACTTGTAATTTAAAATGTAACATTGAGCGGCCAGAAACGATGGCTTCATAATTTATGATTATCCTTGAAAAACATAATTTTTCACGACAAGAAAACCTTTGAAAAAAAGATACATATTTATTACGAGTATTCAAATTAGGGTTCCCTTGCTGCTACGTGATTTTAAAAACTTAATTTGTATATCAGATATTTAAAATTTAATTGCGCTAATTGCGTAATCTGCATATTAAATGAAACTTGATTATATGAAAGGTCAATCTGATATTAACATGAATCGGAAAATTTTACTTATTCGACCGTCAAGACGTATAAATGGAATATAAATCTCGGAACAAATCGCTTGCCTATAATTTGTTTTTCAGAATAGTTTGACAAGAATAAAAAATCGCTTGTAACTAAGTGAATGTTGTAAAATGAATTTGACTAAACTCCGACATGCAAAGTAGTCATTTACAATGTAAGATTTAATACCGAAAGAAAAAGATGACTTAATAATTTATGATAATCCTGGAATGAAAAAAAAATACTTTCTTTGGTGATTAGTGTAATGGGCAATTTCCCGTTCGCGCACATAAAGTGTGTAAAAATAAGCCCACAGAAAACTTGTTAGGATTATTAATAAAAAAATAAATTTCCTTTTGTACAAGTAAAAAAGAAAGTTTTAAATAATATAAAACAGAAAGCCGTAACGGCCTACGGCTGTTCCCTTCCTGAAGGGAATCTAATGGAATTTTCGAATAAGAAAAATGGAAGGAGATTTTAAAAGCAACGAGCTGTGTATATGCAGTTAATAAAAATGATTACAGTAAATATAGCGTTTTGGTTTGATAAAAATCAAGTGCAAATCGTATTTGATTATAAGAAACTCGCATAAAATTTGACACTTTGAAGTTTATTGATGTTATTATTTTGATTGAAAGAGTTTGATTCAAAGCAATATTTACATTTAAAAATTATTAAAAGGGTAGTTTTTCCCCCTTGAGTGGATAAAACAAAAAAGAAAAGTTTTGAGTATTAAAGTAGAATATTTGTAATATCTGACAATTTAAGACTTTCCAAATTATAAGAAGTTATAAAAGTTGTGCAGAACCCTAGAGGTTAAGTCTACTACAAGGTCGTAGCACACGGTAAAATATTAAAAGGCTTTTGATGAAATTGGACAGCGCAGGAAAAGGGCGAAAATGAAATTGCTTGTCAGAAAGAGAATCACTCTAGGAGCAATCCAGCCAGCTTCTCATCATGGAGCAATTAAACCAATTATGCAAGATATATCCCTCCGTTCCATCCCTCACCGAAAGCGATTATCGGATAATTTATCCCCGCCCCAAACACCCCCTCACACAAAAAGAAGTAAAAACCTAATTACGAATTAATCATTGCACACAACCGTTTCGATTACCAACTAAATATTTCCAACTGGCAACGGAATTACAACCATTATTTCGAATTCCCCGTTGAAATTACTATAATATATTTCAATTTTCACATTTGCATGTCATTTCCCCGACGCCAGCGGAATATTTACGCAAACAAAAATCCCCACCGCGAATCTACAGATAAGATTCGTACTCACAAAGAAGCGAATTGATTTTTAATAAATTCGAGTCCGCCCGCTCAATGATCTCTTAGATAAGGAGGCCAATAATTAAACGGAACGTTCCGAATTCGAAGCCGCTCTGCTCCACATAGATCCTCCTTTAATTAAAAATTTCCCTTTCCGCCGCCTTCCTCAAAACAAAACAAAAAATAACAACAAAAAACTAATTACGGAAATTAAAATGACTCCTTTGAACCCAAATCACATAAGTATTTTCTTGACACCACAAAGCATCCTCACATACTCTACATACATTCAGTGAAAGTTCTAACAAAACCTCACCTTAAAATTAAAGTGTCAAACCAAATTTTACTGCTTTCTAACATGTATTTTCCTTAGAATACACATCATATCTATTACATTTTTGGCCTCCTGACATCGTGTAACGTCAGGCAAAACTAAATTTTACAATATATATAATTCACACCATGTTGCATTAGTATATTAACACGTTAGCTGCCACCTGTACAGCCGGCTGCCAATTGATATGGTTCCTACTGTGCCGAACGAAATATGCGGCAGCTAACGTGTTAAAAAACGAGTTCAATAATCGCGGTTTTGCAGCACGCGTCCATGTTTACGACGTTTGGGACTTTTTCCACGCGTAGCGAGGAGTTTTCTAATGGACAAGTGCGAGAAACGCCTTATGAGTTTTTATACTATTTTTTCAATTTTACGCCCTTTTATGCCAAAAAAATCGCTGATACATATTGAGAAAATTGTATCGCACTCGGCGAGCCATAACCGCACGCATATGAATGCTGTTATGAGTCGATTACAGACGGGTTGATTAGGGTTAGATGTTTTTTAATTTTGACATTTTGTGAGAGAGACATGAACATGAAAGCAGGTTATTGATATAAATGATAAATTTTGAATTGGTAAAACCATACAACATTATAGATAATCAGATAAACTTAATAAAGACGGAACAAAGCTTGAATATATAAATATACTCAACCTTTCCGGAACTCTATAATACTAATGAGTCTTTTTAGGACTACCAAAAACAAATCTCTTATGAAATTTGTCAGTTATTCTATAGCTTTCAGTCCACCTTCGTAGCACTCAACAAAAACCATAAAAATAACATTGATTTTTAAGATCATGTCTTTCTGATACCTTGAGTGGATAGCCATCTGTGGACGCGTTTCGAGATTTATCTCTCATCAGCACAGCTTTGCTTCCATGAACAATATTTTGTAAATCACTCACTTGAAAACCCATGTGTTGATTAGGGTTAGATGTTTTTTAATTTTGACATTCTGTGAGAGAGACATGAACTTAGCAGGTTATTGATATAAATGATAAATTTTGAATTGGTAAAACCATACAACATTATAGATAATCAGATAAACTTAATAAAGACGGAACAAAGCTTGAATATATAAATATACTCAAACTTTCCGGAACTCTATAATACTAATGAGTCTTTTTAGGACTGCCAAAAACAAATCTCTTATGAAATTTGTCAGTTATTCTATAGCTTTCAGTCCACCTTCGTGGCACTCAACAAAAACCATAAAAATAACATTGATTTTTAAGATCATGTCTTTCTGATACCTTGAGTGGATAGCCATCTGTGGACGCGTTTCGAGATTTATCTCTCATCAGCACAGCTTTGCTTCCATGAAAAATATTTTGTAAATCACTCACTTGAAAACCCATGTGTTGATTAGGGTTAGATGTTTTTTAATTTTGACATTTTGTGAGAGACATGAACTTAGCAGGTTATTGATATAAATGATAAATGTTGAATTGGTAAAACCATACAACATTATAGATAATCAAATAAACTTAATAAAGACGGAAGAAAGCTTGAATATATAAATATACTCAACCTTTCCGGAACTCTATAATACTAATGAGTCTTTTTAGGACTACCAAAAACAAATCTCTTATGAAATATGTCAGTTATTCTATAGCTTTCAGTCCACCTTCGTGGCACTCAACAAAAACCATAAAAATAACATTGATTTTTAAGATCATGTCTTTCTGATACCTTGAGTGGATAGCCATCTGTGGACGCGTTTCGAGATTCGGAAAGGTTGAGTATATTTATATATTCAAGCTTTGTTCCGTCTTTATTAAGTTTAACAAAATATAAATAGTTATTTACATTAGAGTGTGGAAAGTTTGATTAAGGGCGAGTTCCCCAAACGAGCTGTCGCGTTGTAAAATCATTTCCGCACGAAATTTGTATAAATTTTTTTGGCCGACAATTATTATTTAAGAAACAAATAGACCCTCCACCTCAACTTCCGGTTAATTTTTCCTGGGCAAGTTAAATTTGATCTGATCGATATGCATCACCATTGGTCATAGTTACGTGACGTGCACGTTGACATTTATCGGCTTCGATATTCACATATGTAGGTAAGGTGGACTATATACCTCGATAGGGACTTTATCAAACACTTTATCTGGTGTACTTTTAATTAGGGTTTTCTACTCGGGTACCCGGATCCGGGTATACCCGGGTATATGAAATTTTTAGTACCCGGGTACTATTTCATTGTCAGACCCGGGTACCCGGGTACCAACTTTGATCAAAGAATTCATCAAAATTCTTGGAAAATTATTACTAAGTAGCGCCTTAAAAATAATATTAGCAAATTTGCACTAAAAACAAATAAAATATCTCTAAGAAGGCATTGAGTTTTTTACAAAAATGCAGTAAACCTGAGGTTTGGTTTGGTTATGTTGCCAAGTTTTAAGTTGATTATCCGTTACTTATGTTAAGTTGATTTATTTTTAAATTGCTTATTCTTAGATTATGAAGATTATGAAGATACATTTTTTTATTTTAAAACATAACAAAAAGTAAAAGTTTTTGTCATAAAAAGTATTTTTAGTTCTTAATCAGTTTATGAAAACAAGACTGTTTAATTCTGTGTGATTTTTAAATTTCAACTGTGTCAGAGAAGAAAGTTTATTTAGTTATATTTTTGTAATTTGATAACAGAATTTATTGTAGTAAAAAGTCATTTTAGTTCCTGATTAGTTAAAGAGAACAAGACTGTTTAACTGTGTGACTGATTGTACTATAAGTTAAGGAGACTTATTGACATACTTCACTCTTTCGTAATAAAATGAAACATTATTATAAGAAAATTGTTTCTTTTTCTGCAAAAATTGCAAATACCCGGGTACCCGGGTATATGAAAAAATAATACCCGATACCCGGGTATTAAAAAAAGTCGCGTACGCGGAAACCCTACTTGTAATAGTGTTTTTGCATTCCGGTACTACATAATATCTATAAAAATTTTTTTTAGCTTTTTCCATTATCGAAATAGCAAATTCAAACTGAAAATCCTTAACTGTCTATGCAAATATGCTATGCAATGGTCATTTCTTAGTCAATGGTCAATTCGGTCATGGTTCATCCCATTTATCCCACGCTTTGGATGACGTCGCATTACACATGACATTCAGTGTTACATAGCATATTTGCATAGGCAGTTAAGGGTTTTCATTTGAATTTGCTATTTCGATAATGGAAAAAGCTAAAAAACCATTTTATAGATATTGTCTAGTACCAGAATGCAAAAACACTATTATAAGTACACCAGATAAAGTGTTTGATAAAGTCCCTATCGAGGTGTATAGTCCACCCTACCTACATCTGTGAATATCGAGGCCGATACATGTCAACGTGCACGTCACATAGCAATGATAAAAACATTGGTAGAAGAACTAAACAACCTGTCGAAGCAAATAGTGTTAAAAATGAATCTAAACAAAAGAAAAATTATAACTAGTAGCCCAGGAAATGCCGATTGATAACATCATAATGGAAAATGTAGAGCAATATACATATCTGGGGCATACAATTAAAATTTGGCAAAGAAAATCAAACTGCCGGAATCAAACGCAGAATCCAACTGACATTGGCCGCCTTTGGAAAGCTCAGCCATATACTAAAAAACCAAGTCTCAATTTACCTAGAACGTAAGGTTTACAACAGCTGCATCCTCCCCGTTGCCACCTACGGCCTGGAAACGGATGGCTATCACTAAAAAATCAGCAGCAAAACTTAGAGTGACTCAAAAAGCAATAGAACGTGTGATGCTGGGAATCACTCTAAGAGACAAAATGCGCAACGCAGATATCCGGACAAAAACAAAAATAATATATGTCGTGGAGAGAACAGCGGATCTCAAATGGCAATGGGCAGGACACCTGGCCAGAAAGAATACAGAAGAATGGAAATGACCACAAGATGAGATGACCTCAAGATTACCTTCTGGAGACCCCGGGAAACAAAAAGAAGCACGGAAAGACCCCAAACGAGATGGATCGATGACATAATGACGATAGCAGGAAAACAGAGGATGAGAACAGCAAATGACAAAGAAGCATGGAAAAAATAAAAGAGGCCTATATCCAACAATGGAAGTATGAAGGCTAATAATAAGATGGTGATTCGTTTCGCAAATTTTAATTTCTTTCGCTCGCATATTTTGGACTTTTTGAATTAAATTTTTGGAACTAAATACAAACTAAATGAGAAACTAATGGTATAGGTGTAATGCCAAGATCATACAGTATCGGGGATAAAAAAATCAAGTAAATTTAAATTTCTTGCATATTCCCTATTGTCAGTCAAAAAAAATATACAAATTTCGTGCGTAATAGTATATTACGTAACAAGAGTTGTAAGAAGCATATTACGTACGAGCGGATAAGTTAACGTAATTCCCCGAGTTCGTAATTGCCTTACAACTCGAGTTATGTACTATACTTTATCTACGACCACACTAATTTGTTTCTGTTTAATAAGAAAAATATGTTTGATGATGTAACAAATTTATTTCTTATTAGGTTAAGTTTATTTAATTATCATTATTTAACATTATAATAAACAAACAGTTGTATTTTCATATATAACTTTTACTCGACAATATTTAACTTGAAAGAAATGAAAAGAAATACATTCTTAATGGTTACATACCTAATTATTTAGTACTTATTTGGGTTAAACTGGAATAAGGGTGTTAGGCAAACCAATGTACGTTATGTCAATTTCCATTAGTTTGAATAGTAGCACGGGGGGCGCTGAACGTATGAGCACGTAATAGCAGTAGGGATGTGAAAAAAATATTCGATTTTCATTTTAATCGATAATTTTTTTCATATAATCGATTTTTAAAAGTCGATTTTTTTAATAACAATAATCGATTTTTAATAAATCGATTATGTAAATTACACGCTTTAATCAATTTTTGCGACGGATATGAAAATACGCAATTAAGTTCGTGGTGGGGTGGCATTTGTATGTATGTACAAGAGTTTCGTTTCTTTTCAACAGTTTTCTTTCTTTGGAGAGCGCCAATAATTATTTAACAATAAAAATGTCTTGTAAAACACCTAAAAGTGGCTGGCGTAATTATTTTATAATGAAGAAGGATAATACCATAGCACAATGCAAAAACTGCCCGAAAAAATTAAAAACATGTAGTAATACTACAAAAAAAAACATATGAAGAGAGAACTCCCATTGTCCTACAGGCTAACGAGGTATCACAAATTAATATCTTTAATAATGGAATTAGCATGATCCTTATGACAGCAAAATACTGAAATCTGTAAAGTCTGGTTTTCTTGCTTAAGCCAAACGTTTTATAACCTCAACATTTAAATTAAAAGCAAACGTGTCATGGTTGACATGAATACGTTTTTAAAAATTAATAGAATAGGAATAAGTATTGCGTTCATTTGACTAGCCTAAACATCTTTTAATTCGGACAAGATAGAATTGGTGAAACCATCCTACGTTATAGATAATCATACAAACTTAAAACAAACGGAACACAGCCTGAATATATAGATATATTCAGCTTTTCCGGAGCTCTATAACAATTATTGAGTCTTTTTAGGACTACCAAAACAAATCTCTTTAGGACTACCAAAACAAATCTCAAAACAAATTTGTTTTTACAGCTTTCAGTCCACCTTTGTGGCACTCAACATAAACCATCAAAATAACATTGTTTTTAAGATCATGTCTTTCCGATACTATACTGTAGACGCGTAAACTTACAAATTTCATGTGAGATTTGTTTTGGTAGTCCTAAAAATACTTAATAATTGTTACAGAGCTCCGGAAAGACTAAATATATTTATATATTCAGGCTGTGTTCCGTTTGTTTTAAGTTTGTATCTTTTAATGCAGTGAGCAATTTTCCGGCCTGAAACTCCGCTAAACATCTTATGAATACTTTGTCTTCGTAGGTCACACTACAAAATTCACTTTTCATTGCTTATAAATTTCTAAAATAATTACTTTGTCAGATATTGAACGAAACGTAACAAAGCGAATGTTTTTGTATATGAGGGCTAAAGCGTGTCAGAGAAGCATTGGAACTTATTTTTCGAAAATTTTAGCAGACGCCTCAGATGGAGATAAAAATTAGGAAACAACTCAGAACATAGCAGAAATGATATGCCAGGACAGTCTACCCTGCTGTATGGTAGAAGGAGTAGGTTTCAAAAAAATAATGAAGACTGTAGCTTCTTTGTACAAGGTTTCGTGCTATAAAACTATCACAGATATTAAATATGAAGAAAAAAAAACATTGTCATACAAAAATTACGATTAGTGAAAAACGTCTGTCTCACAATAGATGAATGGAAAAATTTGCAGTTCAGAAGTTTTTTAGTTGTGACAGTGCACTTTATAGAAAACTTTGAAATGAAGTCAAGCAACATTGCATGTGAACCACTTCACTATCACCATGCAGGATAGTATTTGTCAGAAACGATTAATAAAGTTTGTTAAGATTGGGGTTTGTTTCACGAAAAAAATGTAAGCGTTACTACTGACAATGGCAGCAACATAGTTAAAGCTATTGAAATTTGTTTTGGTCGAGCAAAACATGTTCGGTGCTTATATACACTGAACTTGTTCGAAAATTCTGTAAATACAACCGATATAAAACTTTTTCTGGACAGAGCCCACAAAATCGTGATTTGGTTCCACCAAAGTGGTTCAACGAATTGTAAACCAAACGCACGTGTGTGTTATCAATCATAACATATCATCAATCGCGGTTCATTAATCATTAAGTAATGTTTCTGAAGGAACTTTCCCTAATCAAACCGATTAGCTCTAAAACCTCTCTGTGATGGCCAATTCTGCTCCAGCCGAAAGATTATTTTCCAAAGCGGGGAATATTGTCAAGAAATGGTGTTTTCTTGACAATATTAGTATTTTTCTTGACAATATTAGTACAATATCGTATTTTAGAAAAAAAAATGCAACCGAAAGTTCGTCGCTGTGTTCGTTACTTTTTATACTTCATTTTCTTTGATTTTTATTCTGATAAATTGTTAACACTATACTATTAGTTCTATTACTGTGTAGGAGAAAGTGGGCTTTTTTTCGATTTTTTCACAAAAATCGATTATTTCTTCTAATTAAAATCGATATTTCCTAAATCGATTAATTGTGAAAAGCAAAAAATCGATTTTTAAGAAATCGATTTTTTTCACTCAATGTCACATAAATGCCCTAAATAGCTGCTCTCAACCAATCAAAGAATCGTAAACCAAACGCACGTGTGTGTTATCAATCAAAACTTGTTAATCGCGGACTGTTACATACGTGTGTGTTATGATGTATTTACATAGTCCACGAACTGTACAATAATGGGCATTTACAATAGTGGTCGTTGATAAATGATTTTACAACGATCCAGCTAATGCAAGCTGAACAAGCTGTCGCGTTGTAAAATCAAGTTTTCCGCACTCTAATGTAAATAACTATTTCCTGTTACCGTTTTTCCTCATCTTGATACCGCAATAATTATTTGGTGTTATTGGATATTGATTCTAAAGTTCTACACTCTTAAAACCTCTCTATTAACTCTAAAGATTATTCTAACGTGTATTGTCGTTAGAATGCAGATAATATCATTACATTAAAAATAACATTTTCCTGTTGTTAATAGCTCTAATTCTGTCGTTGTTAAGATGCAACAATGTTTTTTTTATTTTCGTCTTAAAACTATTTTCTTGTTTAGTGTATTTCTAAAAGTAGGTAAATAATAATTACATTAATATTATCTTAAAGCGACCAGTAGATTCCCAACATTTGGTCGGTAGGGTAGTGGGTATTTGTTGAATGTGTTGTTGTGTGTTTGTTGAAATTGTTTGAATGTGTTTGGAGCTGTTTATGGCCGCTACACACCTGAAAGACCATTTGTAATCACCAATCCTTTGAAAATACGCTTCGGCGGATGTTTACGATCGCTAATAGTTTTTGGATGCTTGCTGGTCGTAAACAATTGAAAATACAATGCAATGTTTATGTTTAAGGTGCCTTAGAATAAGTATTTAAATTTTGGGTAGTTTTAAGATTAGCCATAGAAATCACCACGTGCACTTCGGGTTGGAATTCTTCTTATTTAGTGGGGCAGGCAAATGGGAGGTGGGATTGTGTTTTCCTGTTTGTAACAATTTCTAATCAGTCTCAGTTCAGTTGTAACCCTCTTGCCACATACACACCAAGAAGATTCCAAACTCCGACAGTGCACGTCGCGCGTCGTCACAAGTGCTAAAAATAGTGTTAAATAATAAATACATGTTTATCGAGGCGTGCAAGTTTTATTTGCCCAAACATATAATTTCTAGTGCCGATCGAATCTATTGGCAACCCTGAATGAACCGCCTTAGGTTTGATCACGCAAACGTTTTGTGCAAAGACAAACAACCACCGCGACTCAACAGTCGTGACGTTTCTAATTTTGTCGGGATGAAAAACAACACCGTTTTTCCTCATCTTGATACCGCGATAATTATTTTATGTATTGCATATTGATTCTAAAGAGTGACCTTGCTTATCATTTAACAACTTCTTTTATCTACTCACACACTAAAATGAACACATTAATAAATACATTATTGTATATTAAGGATGCCATTATTATAATCGTGTGTAAAAGTATCCAAATCGTGCTTAAAAGTCCAATGTAAATCAAATGTAGTTTCATTATTAAACGATTTCTGTTTGTTATTACTATGGCAACAACTTGCGTCCCTAAACAAAAAACATAGATGTAGTGAAAGTAAATTTTCTGACGTATATTAAAATTGAATTAATTATTCTTAAGAAGTATTGGCCGCTCAGTCTGCGTTTATCTGGCTCTAATATAACTTAACCTAACCACAACCTACTCTAGATTAACTCCAGGTTAACCTAGATTACATCGACAACGACCAAATAGTGTTCCCGCCACTGTGCGTTTTTACTATAGTCATTTTTTTTTAAGAATGCAGTAATTAGAAACCTGATTTACACTATGACAAATGTTCAATCTAGTTACAAAATTTGGCGCTAAATTCAAAAATTGTTACTTGAATATAAAATTGGTATTTAATGGTTTGATTGAATATCTATTAAATACACCAAATGGGAACAATAGTAACAAAATATACACAAATAAATAGAGAAAAACGCAAGAAATCTGAATGATCAGCCGCTCTCGGTATTCCAACGAGAGCACACGTCTGCGAATCCTATAAAACCACTAGCTTATCGAGAACTGCGCTATCTTCTATTTTTTTCCCATCTAAGTGTGATATAGAAACACAGAAATTTTCAATAAATTTAACATTTATATTTAAAATATAAAAGTTTAATTACCTGTGACCGATATGGACACCGACGAAACGGGTACATCCCAAGCGTCCAACATATCGGATGATGATGAAACCGAGGGGTTACAAAAAAAAGGAAAAGAGACCGGCCAAAAAAAAAATCGAACTTATCAAAACCATGCAATTGAATACCGTCCCACATGCCAGCAGCTCAACTATGAACACTCCACAAATCAACATTCAACAAATTAACACCCAACAAACCAACGCTCAACAAATCAACCCAACTACGCAACAAGCCACTCCTTACTCACGTAAGCTACAAAAAACCTATACGTTCAACTACACATTCACCACCACCAACCCTGCACTATCCCGTATCCAATTCTCCACCACTTGGCACGAATATCGCCCAAATAATGCGGATATAATTATAAAATCCTTCCAAACAAACAATTTCCTTCTAAAAACCGATAATAACGCAGACACTCTCCTCAAAACTCTCACCACCAACAAAATCCTCGTTTCCTTTCGAGCCTTACTCACCCAGTTGCCCAGAAATCCCCCCAACAGCAAAACCGAATCCTAGTCCGCAGTAATCGAAAAGATGGAATACGAGATAGAAGACGTATGCATTGCAGAACACTTGAAATCATTAAATTACAATTTTCGGTACTGCAAAAGAATAATCTCGAGGGCCACCAACAAGCCAACACGCCTAATAAGAATAATAACCCCCGACATTAATATATTCCAATCCTTGCTATCCTCTGAAGGCTTGTTCTTCATGAACAGGCACTATCCTATATCCCCTAGTACCCCACTCCCTCCAATTCCCCGTCCATGTGCAAAATGCCAATCTTTTTTACACGCCACCGAAAATTGCCCTTCACCAATCAAATGCCGCAAGTGTGATGCCCCAATGCGACCGACAAATGCCCCTCAAACTTGCCTAGTAAATGCGGAACCTGTGGATCTACAGAGCATAAAACCTATTCTGCCAAGTGCCCGAACCAGAAGAGCGCCCATCGAAGGGGTCCCCAATGTTCTGATCAGAAACACAAACAGGAAGTCTTCGCCCTGAGATAACACGTAACTCGCGCATACATTCTCCAGTCACCATTCACGATCACCTAATCCACACATACACAGCAGAAATTAACTCGCCAGCTAAAAACGACCGTGATGAACTCATCAAAAAACTAAACCGACGATTCACTACAGAATACAAAATAGACACCCACCTTTTTTTCTCCGGAAACAGAATGTACATTCTAATGTTTGATCTCACTTCCCCAAACTCCAATACTCCCACCCAACCGACTGACGAAACTTTCCAATCCATTATAGAGATCAATGGCTAAAATGAGGTTCGTTTACGTCAACATTAATAGCTACGACAGCAAAAGAATCCTAATTGAGAATTTCAACGACAAAAATCAGATTGACGGACATATTTTTGTAGAAACCAAGACAAAACCTGACAGTAACGTAACTTACAGAGACTGGACGACACTGGAAAACACGGAAACCTAATCACTAATAAACCTAGAGGTGGTGCCTTAATCCACCTCAATCCCAGGTTCCAACTCGGCAAAGCTAACCCTCCTTCCATAAACAACCCTCTCAATGACTGTCTCCATTTCACCATTCCATTTCACAAAAACAAAATTCACATTTTCCTTGTCTACATCCATCCCCACTCTGGGATTGAAGCGAATATACTGACCATGGCGTCATTGTTTGAATACTCCATTATAATAGGTGATTTCAATCTTAACAAAACAAAAACTCGCCAGATCCAGTCCTTTATAAATAACTCCTCCTTCATCCCCCAACACACCAGCCCCACATTCATAATGCCACATAACAAGGACACTACTCCCGACATTTTGCTCCACACTTCCAACCTAACCAATTCCATTACTGACGTTTCCCTTTCCCCAGACCTTGGCTCCGATCATCTGGCAATCTCATTTTCTATCCTTCTCAACTGCCCCCTTCCCCCAGTCCAATATACCACTAAAATCAACCTTAATCTCACCAATGTCCCTATAGTCAGCACTAGTATCCTAACCTATATAAAAACTACCGACCCCGCTAACATCACTCTCAATAGCATAGACGAATTTCAGACCAACCTCACAGACTTAATTTATAAACATTCCCCCAAAGCCAGATGTTACTTTTACAAGCCAAAGTTACCTCCCTACATACTAATTTTAATTTAAAAAAACGCAAACTTTACAGGACCTACAAGTGTACAGAAGACAGAGCAACGAAAACGGAAATTAACAGACTCAACAGAGATATACATATACTAATCTCTCCGTTTCGGACAAATGAATGGCTCTCCGTTTGTCAAGAAATTGAAAACGACGAAGGTAGAACATTCTGGCACAAAATAAAAAAACTTTGCAAATACCGTCCATCTTTCCATATCCCCGACATCTCCGACTCAATTACCGACTCTCCACCGACGCCGAAAAAGCACTCCTATTCTCCGAACATTTTGAAAACTCATGTGCACCATCAAACTCCCCCCACTATGACAATAATAACCTCAACAGAGTAAATACCTGGACTGACAACTTTTTCAGCTGCGACAGTACGGACTTTGATGAAATAACATACGACGAATACCTAACCGCCCTTCTCCATGGAAAAAATAGTTCCCCTAGCTCTGACCTCGTTAAAAAATCCTTACTCCGAAACCTGCCTGATGAAATCCACCAATATATTGTTAAATTGTTCAACATCTGCCTCCACAAGAGATCGTTCCCAAAATGCTAGAAAAAAGGAATAATTATCACCATCCCGAAACCTGGACAAAATCATTCCCTTCCAAATGGCTACCGACCCATCACTCTACTACCAGTTATTGGCAAAATCCTAGAACATATCCTTAAAACTAGACTCCATAGCATCATAGTAAACACCATTCCTAAATATCAATTTGGTTTTAAGCCCTACCACTCTACTACCCACCCTTTATTCATCCTTTTCAATAACCTACAAGCTTCATACCTCCAACAACAACACTCAGCTGCACTATTTCTTGACATCAACAAAGCCTTCGACAGTGTGTGGCACGCCGAACTCCTTTACAAAATGAAACAACTCAATATCCCCCCTTACCTCCTCTACCTAATTAAAGATTTCTTTGAAGAGAGATCCCTCCAATTCAAAATAAACAACCATTCTCCTTTCTCCTCAATTTACCCCACACCAAGGTTCCCCTCTCCCCCCACTACTTTATAACCTATACTGCCACGACATATATAATTATCACACCGATGACAAACTCCAAATCAACCTCTCCTCCTACATCCTACAATATGCCGACGACACCGCTCTCGTCTCCCATAACAAAAGCCTCAAAAAATCCATTCACGAGCTAAAAACCCTTACTGACAAAACGATATTATGGCTCAATCGCTGGAGACTCTCCGCCAATCCATCTAAATGCCAACTCCTCATTCCGAACTACAGAATCTCCCCCAGTTCTCCACACATACACTTAGGCACCATCGACGTAACACCCACCCCCCAAATCAATTTGGGGGGTTTCAACATTCAGAAATGACGCGAAACAACGAAAGACAAGGACTATAACAAGAAGCAAATATTTCCGTAGCCTAACACATAGAAATAAAGGCATTTCCATCAAAACGGACGCTAGAATCTATAAAGCCCTCTGCCGCCCTCTCCTTGACTATGGACAGATATTATTTTCAAACGCTAACGACAGAACACTACATATATGGGAAGTGGCAGAACGAACTTCATTTCGACTAATCTCCAAGTTAAGACACCCAAACAACATCCTTCATAATCCCCCAAACGATTTTCTATACAGACTCTCCCAAGTTTCAAAACTCCTAGACAGACATCAACAACTACGGACAAAATTCAAAGTCAACAACAACCACTGGAACATAGTAGACCCACTATGCATAAAACGAGACATAAAAACCACTTCACGCAGACACCCAACTAAGACGCTTTACGAATCAATCTACGACGACTAAACTCATCATCTCATCTCATTTCATTCCCATTACACTATTGTTATCATTAACATGTACATACGTTTTTTTTTTTAATTTTCTTCCATTTTAAATCAATTTGTATTTCCGGACAGAAGGACCTTGTTGGTTGATAGCCCTTTGTATAAAATATACAATAAATATATTCTCTCTCTCTCTCTCTCTGAATGATAAAAACAGATCAGATGACCTTTTAACGGTTAGTTAAGCGAATGCGCATCTTCCAAGTTTGAAAGGCGGGAATATGAAAGTTTTGGGCACATTTTGTTATTTTCACTGGTTGTACGTCAAAAAGTGCCCGAAAAACATGGCGGAAATTGACACATGCGCACAAAAAAAAATCAAATATGAAAAGGTCTATTGTGAATTGACACGGCAGCCATTGACAACAGCAATTCAACATTCATTGGCGTGCGAAACAAATATACATGGATTTCATTTTTTTTTATCTTTAAACTTCTTTAATTTAACATTGAATATTAAATTATATATAAAACATTATTGTATAATATAGTACTTATTAGCCGTAGTATAATTTAACGTCCTGTTGTATTTAGAAATTATTCGTAGTATTATATTCATTTAATTACATATCACCAAATTCTACGCTACTGCCTGCAAATGTATGTGAAAAGAGAGAGATCGAGAAGTAAATATCGGTGGTGTGAACTTCTCCTAGATGTAAGCCAATCAGAAAACAAGGTCAAATAAGCCCTATCTTCCCTTACTGCATTCTTAAAAAAATGAACTATAGTTAGCAATTTCTTCCACGGAGGCCCTTAGGTTCTAACCTTACGTTCTAGCCTTATTATGTCAGTGATTTGAAATATGTTGTCTGTCAAAATTTCAATTTTTACAAAATCATCGGTAAGAAACAATTGTTTTTTTGTAGATTCAACAGTATTTTAACATGCTTCGTAGATAAAATAATGTATGACACACGTGTGTAAAACGCCTTTTTGCACTCATTGCGGTTAAACCTCGTGGCTCGTCCTTTAAACTTCGCAACTTATGCACAAACGCCCTTCTTCACACACTTGTGTCCTAAACTACTATTATTAGTTGATTAATGAAACCGTACGTTCATTAATCAACTAAAAATGAATGCAAATGAAGGCAATGAATCTACTTGTTTATGTAGATTCATTTGCGAAATTACAGATCAATTACAGAATCAACCTGTTTATTCAGGCACAGTATTTTTTCCGAAATTACTGTTTAGAAATTTTGAAAGAATTTTTTTTGTTTTTATTTTAAAAGTAAAAATAAAGAACGTAAATTGAATTAAGGAAATGTGAACGTTTGCTTTGAACCGAAACATATAATTATTTCCCACAAAGCGGCACCATCCTCCCCTACGAATTCCCGCCGCATAAAATCATTTAATTACAAATAAAATTTGATGGATTATAAATATTTAAAGACCTTATTTAGAGAGGGAAATGTATACAACGCCGTTCCTTACAACCGCCCACATTTCCCGTAAACATTCGTTTTTTATTAAAGAAAAATTCTCCCTTCAGAAATATGTTATATTATTACTTATTTAATCCATAATGAAGCAAGCCTCCTTATCCAGGTAAACTCAATAATATGTTATTAATATTTATAAAGTATTTTGTTCGTTTTAATTGAATTGAAGTTTTGTTTTCTGATTCGTCAAAGATTCTCGGGTTTTACGTTAATGGAAGAAATATATCTTTCATTGTTGTCAGGTATATTCATATGGTTTTTGGTATATAAATAAATAATGTTTAAGAGCTTTTGGGGATTCCGGAAAGCGTGTTTGGGATAGGTTTGTGGATTATCCCTTTTTTATATTTTCGGAAAGAGTGGAAGATTGGGCGAATTGAAAGGTATCGTTGACTTAATGGTAATTTTAATAATCAATTGTAATTGGAATCAATTTTTATTATGAATGTAGACATTGTTTTGAGTGGATTTTAAGTTATTAATTGTGAGGGGTTTTTTATATTTGATTTGGAAGGCTTAGAAATCCATGAATAATTAAAATTATATAAATTCGTGTGGAGCTGATTGAAAGGGTTATTGTGGACGTGTCAGAAAATTAAATGATACTCGGTACGTTTGCTTCAACCAACTCCAACTTTAATGAAATCCAGTGACAAAATATGATTATCTGCGAGCGCTGTTTTTGTATTCGCAAATTATACTCTCCTTTTTTGTTCTTTCTTTGCGTTAGTTTAGAATTGTGGTAGGGTTTAATATGCCGCAATGTTTAAATGTTTCCAAGCGGAAACATCCGCCTTATTTTTATCTAAATAAATAATTTCCCCTTCCTTTTCGGTTGCATTTATTTTTAATGCAGTGATATTTTAGTTATTTAGGAGGAAAGCCGCAAGGTGGAAACCTGTTAATATGAAAATGATTTAAGTTCTGGGAAATGAATTAAGAATTTAATTGGAGAGTAATAAATAGTGGAATAATGAAAGTGATCTGAATAGCGGATAATATATAATTGGTGCAATTTGTCGATTTCCTGACATTGTAACCTACATAATCCGTAGCATAATGGATGCAAAGTAGACCCAAGACTACACCTACCCCAATCATGAATGGGGGTTATGAAGGTTAATCGGTACACTTAGTTTCACCCTTGGGAACAAAATCCGTATTGAAAACAAACACGTTTTTATTATAGTAAAAATAAAGTTGGAAAGTTTTCGATTCCATTTAAAATCGTTTAGTTGATTAAAAGGAAAATGTTTGAATTATTGAAACGAAGGGGAAATATCTTGGATTGTATACGTCTGAGTCGGTATCGAAGTCGTCACATCACATTAGATTACATAATACATGATAAGACCCTTGGCATGGTAGCGATTGTTATCGCTCTCTTCGCTCAAAAGCTGAAGGGGGCGAGTTGAAACCACCCCCGGTGGTGCTTTGAGGGGGCCGATCGAACGGTCTCATGCATGCTCAACCCAGCAACTAAGGGCATAGAAATGCCCTCGTAAAATTTATCGATTGACCTATGCATGGTTAGCGCGTTGGGAGCAAATTATTTTTTTCGCCCTCCGCCGACAACATAAATCGTTTTAAAACCACTTTCTATAGCAAATATTTGTTACTTTTTAAAGCCGATTTAAAAGCTTCCCTAATCTTGCAACACAGGGACAAGAATCATCATTTACACCGTCGAAAGAAAATCATAAGCGTTTGTAAATAAAATATATTCGAATTAATTTCCGCTGCCTTTAAATTTCACCCTCTTTCTCTCTACGTTTTTTATAAAACCTCAGGTGTCCCATTTGGGATACACCTTCGAATGCCCTTATAAAATATTCAACGCGTTAGACGCAAATTCAGTGAAAGTGAGGCAAAAGCGAACTCGAAAGAAACCATCATTGGTAATTTCTTTTATTTAAATTTAAAATTATTTCACTACCGGTAACCCATTTCTATAAATATATTTATGTCAAAACTAACACAATTCACTTCCAAACGCATTACTGACATCCGGTAGCAATTACGTGTTTTAATTTCTTTGTGCATCCAATTAAAGACTTGGACGCCTTCACCATGGATATTAAACGTAATTACGGTCAGAAGTGTCTACCCTGTAAATATGCATAACGATCGATCTTCACCAAATCAACTGGAATTTCTAACAGCGCATATCATCCAATTTCCACTACACACGACAAAAAATAATTATCTATATCTCCTCACAAACAAAACAAAAACGAAAATCTATATCACCCCGACAAATTAACAACAATTTTTACTTAAAATTCGTTACTAAAATACGTACTCGACTCTATGTTCATTTATAGTATTTACCATTAAACTAAATATTTTCTAAACTTATTAAAAGCGAAGTATAGCCTGAATATATAAATATATTCAACCTGTTCGTAGCTCTATAAAATTAAGTCTTATTAAGGTTATGAAACAAATCTCATGTGCGTTGCTAATACCACGCCGGATATTGAATTATACAACAGATAATATTATAATATTATTTTTGTAAATAATAAAGGAATTATATTTGTAAAACAGATATTTGTATGTTATTACTAGCTCCCAGTCCTCTTTCGTGTAGGGATTGCAATCCGGTCGGATCCGGCCGTATTTCCATCGATCCGGCCGGATCCGGTCAGATCCGGCCGGATCGAAGTTCAGATCAAATTCGGTTCATCCGATCAGGTTAATTTTCCCCAGCCCAAAATGGACTATTTCCAGGGTAATTAACTGAGTGTATTATATAGGTAGTTTACACACACACACACATTTATAATTAGACAAACAATTAAAACTCTAGTACAGTAACTAGACATCGTGATGAATCTATGTAATGAGTGGTACAATTATCACAATAATGAGTTAATGTGTCAGTCACAATAATGAGTATAACTATTTAGTTTAAACAACTTACTATAAATACCGTATTTGCCGGTGTATAAGGCGCATCCTAAAATGTATCCTTTTAACTTTTTGTGCGTCTATAACGCGGACCTCTGTTTTAGAGCCATTTTTTTTGGAAAAAAACGCAAATATGGAAAATACGGTAATTATTTTAAGTATACAATATTTATCAGAAAATCAATTTTGGTTTTGAAAAAAAACATGTGGCGCCATGCGAACCACGCATTTAAAGTGCCTACTCATGCAACAGAGCGATTATTTTACCAAAAATTAGCATAATCGGATCCGGTGACCGGATCCGGTATATTGGTACCGGATCCGCAAAAAGTTTAGTGATGTCGGATCCGCCGGATTACCGGATCCGGTTTTCCGGATTGCAATCCCTACTTTCGTGGCACTAAACGAGTACTAGATAAATAACACTGCTTTAAGATCATATCTTTCTATTTAACGTAAGTGAATAACCATCTGCAGACGCGTTTTGAGCTTTGCTGTTTTGAATTATAAATTGGAATACACTTACTTGAACGCTTCGTGCATGGCGAGGTTAGGTTTTAATTTGACGTTTGTGTAGAAATGAACTTAGCAGGTTATGTTAATACTGGTGAAACCATACTAATTTATGTTTAATTGTATATTACCTAACGAGAGTTGTAAGAAGCATATTACGTACGAGCGAAACAGTTAGCGGTAGTTTCACACAGCGGTAATTTCGCGAGTACGTAATTGCCTTACAACTCGAGTTATGTACTATCCTTTATCTACAACCACACTAATTGAAAAATATGTTTGATGTAACTAATTTATTTCTTATTAGGTACATTATTTTATCTACGACCACTATTGTAAATGCCCATTATTCTACAGTTCGTAGACTAGGTAAATACATCATAACACACACATATGTTACAGTCCGCGATTAATGATAAGTTTAAATTGACTACACGTCCCGATTTTGGCGGGACGGTCCCGCTTTTTAGAGTACAGTCCCGCGTCCCGCCGATTTTTCAAAATGTCCCGCTTTTTAGAAAATATCTGCATTTCTCATTTTAAATGTACTATAATATATAAAATAAGATTTTTTTCACGTATTCCCATAAAGTTCTTTTTTAGGGTTCCGTACCGAAAACGGAACCCTTATAGGATCACTTTGTTGTCCGTCTGTCTGTCTGTTTGTCCGTCCGTCTGTCTGTCTGTCAAGACCATTTTTCTCAGGGACGCGTAGAGGTAACAAGTTGTAATTTGTATAAAATACTCGGGTCTGCGGTCTCTTTCAGCTGTGAAAAAATCAAACTTGTGAGTCAACGCGATCAAAAGATATGACCGTTTATGTCGCATATTTTGCTATTTCACAAGGGAATCAAAACCTATAGGGTACTTCCCGTTGACCTAGAATCATGAAATTTGGTAAGAAGCGGTGTCTTAGAGCACATGTAAAGGGAAAAATCTGAAAACCCTAAATATGTAGTTTAATTACAAGAAAAATGCGAATTTACTATTCGAAACTTATGAAAATGCACCAATGTTGTCGTAGTGGTATTGTCAAGCTCAGGAAGCATATGCGTTGCATACAGTTAGGTCCTCCTCGGTTAGGTCCGAAGGTTAAAAAGTATGTGTTGAACTGAAAAAACACATTTGAACATTAAACTTTAAAATCTATATTAAGCGTAAAAAATAATTTGATCAATTCATATGAGAAATTTCACAATTTAATAAATGATCGAGTATTCTCTCGGATCAAAAATTTTACCGTGAAAGAAAATCATATTTTATTCTAAAAAAAATTTAAATTAATAAGAAATCATAATTTTCAAATTATTGTCTTTTAGAAATATTTTTATAGTTACCAATAATTAATAATAAATACAATTTAGTATATTTTTAGACAAGTATATGAACGTATAGAATAATACAGTTTATGAAACAAGTGTGTGAAGAAGGGCTTTTATGCGAGTTTTATGTAATCGCAATGAGTTTACGTCAGAAAATTTATTTTTACTGCATCTATGTTTTTTGTTTAGTGACGCAAGTTGTTGCCATAGTAACAAGAAACAGAAATCATTTTATAATGAAACTCCATTTGATTTACATTGGATTTTTATGCACGATTTGGTTACTTTTACACACGATTATAATAATAGCATCCTTCACATACAATCATATATTAAAGTGTTCATCTTAGTGGGTGATGTTAGGTTAGGTTTATATAATTTTTTGAATTATCGGTTTGCTTTCATAACTAAATTATAATTCTCATTTCATCCTATTTGTCGCGCTTTGTTTTAATGTGGTCAGTTTAGATAAGTTTTGATTAATAACACACACGTGCGTTTGGATACGATTCGTTGATAGCTGCTAATATTGTTAAATATATGGTTAAACTGTAATGCTCATAGATATAGGCAACCAAATATACACATTTTGCGGATGCAGGACACATAGGTATAGTGAAAATAAATTTGAAGGGGTATATAAAAATTGTTTAAACTATTGAATTTCTTTTCTTATTTCGGGTCGAGAGGTCGCGCTACCGCGCGATATGTGATCTTGATTTATCTGCTCCTAAATAACCTAATCTAGCCATCCATTTTGTTCAATTCTGTAGCTACGGTGGCTTTTTTTACGCGTCACTGGAGGTTTTATGTTTTCAATTTCCGTTAATTTGAATTTTTCCGTTAGTTCGTTTGTTTATTTTTCCGTTAATTAGTTTGAATTGTGGCATGGGGTGCGCTGAACGTATTCACATAGAAGCTGTCATTCAATTCGTTTTAAATTAATAATTTAAAGTAATTATGTACCTTAGAAAATTAGTAAACAAAGCTTTGCAGAGTTTTAGAAAAAGTGCGATAACTTTGGAACGCGGAAATATTTTCAATTTCTGTTTTCACTCTTTGAAAAGCAATTAAATTATCTTTAATTTGAGATATAAATTTTCACAATCGGCTGCGTATTAAAATAATTATGTAGCTTAGAAAATTAGTAAACAAACCTTTACAAACTAAATAATTTGTCCATTTCATGTGAGATATTTCACAACATTTTAATAAATGATCCGAGTATTCTCTCGGATCAAAAATTCGACCGTGATAGAAAATCATATTTTTTTTTAAATTTAAATTAATAAAAAATCATAATTTTCAAATTATTGTCTTTTACAAATATTTTTATAGTTACCAATAATTAATAATAAATACATTTTTGTATATTTATAGACAAGTATATGATTGTATACAATAATACAGTTTGTGATACAAGTGTGTGAAGAAGGGCTTTTATGCGAGTTTTAGGTAATCGCAATGAGTGCACGTCAGAAATTTATTTTTACTGCGTATATGTTTTTTGTTTAGTGACGCAAGTTGTTGCCATAGTAACAACAAACAGAAATCATTTAATAATGAAACTCCATTTGATTTACATTGGATTTTTATGCACGATTTGGTTACTTTTACACACGGTTATAATAATGGCATCCTTTACATACATATATTAAAGTGTTCATTTTAGTAAGTGAGGTTAAGTTAGGTTTATATATATATATATTTTTTTAATTATCGGTCTGCTTTCATAACTAAATTATAATTCTCATTTCATCCTATTTGTCCCGCTTTGTTTTAATGAAAATGTGGTCAGTTTAGATAAGTTTTGATTGATAACACACACGTGCGTTTGGTTTATGATTCGTTGATAGCTGCTACTACTATAGTTAAATATATGGTTAAACTGTAGTGCGCATAGATATAGGCAACCAAATGTACGCATTTTGCGGATGCAAGACACATAGGTGTAGGGAAAATGAAATTGAAGGGGTATATAAAAAAATTTTAAACTATTGAATTTTTTTTCTTATTTCGGGTCGAGGGGTCGCGCTACCGCACAATATGTGGTCTTGTTTTATCTGCTTATAATGCCCGCCATACACACAACGGTCCACCGGAGAGGTCTACCTGTGTAGGTTTGCCTGCGCAGGTAGACCGGAGCGTGCGTGGGAATAGACCTGTGCAGTTTCTTGCGTACGGTTGACCTGCGCAGCAAACCGGAACATGTATCCTCTCCCGTTGACCGTAGCGTGTATGGCGGGCTTTATCTAACCTAATCCAGCCATCCATTTTGTTCTGTAGTTACGGTGGCGTTTTTTACGCGCCACTGGAGGTTTTATGCCAATTTCCGTTAGATTTGAATTGTGGCACGGGGGGGCGCTGAACGTATTCACATAGAAGCTGTCATTCATTTCGTTTTAAATTAATGATTTAAACTAATTATGTACCTTAGAAAATTAGTAAACAAAGCCTTGCAGAGTTTTATAAAAAGTGCGTTAACTTTGGAACGCGGAAATATTTTCAATTTCTGTTTCCACTTTTTGAAAATCAACTAAATCATAAAAAACATTGAACATTTTTCATTTGACGTGTCTAATCTTTTCCCTTCCATTCCCCCTAAGGACTCTATACGGATCCTATCAGATAAATTGTATCTTGATTCTACGTTACCCCTTACCGTCATCAACGACTTAATCATGTTGACAGAACTTGTTTTAGACCAAAGTTTCTTTATTTTTAATAATCAAATTTGGTCACAAGTCTCAGGCTTAGCAATGGGCTCCCCCCTGAGCCCTCTCCTTGCTGAACTTTTTATGAACAACCTGGAACAAACTATTTTAGACACTACTTTAGCAGCACCTCATATTCTTTTTTGGCATCGTTATGTGGATGACATCCTCTCCCTTTTCGAAGGAGATCACACAAATCTTGAACATTTTCTCCATGATTAATTCCATCCATCCTGCTATAGACTTCGCATGCGAGAGAGAAGTTGATAATAAGTTCGCGTTCCTTGATTTATTAATCATACATGACAGGAATTCCTCCTCTCTGGCATTTGAAGTTTATAGGAAACCCGCCTCTACCGATTGCGTTATCCCTTTCTTTTCATTACATCCTTACTCCCACAAGTTTGCGTCATTTAATGCCGTCTTTCACAGACTCATCAAGTTACCCCTTAGTCCTGAGTCCTGAAAAGGAATCGAAAAGGAATTGGGTATCATTCTACAGATCGCTTTCTATAATAACATCCCCATCAATCTTATAGAAAGCCTTTATATCAAAAACTTAGTCAAACATAAACTTTACTTCAATTTTCTTCCCGCATTAAAAACACCCAGCGTATGGTCTCCTCTGAAGTTTGTCGGTAAAACCTCCATTGACTTAGCACGTCTTTTCTCTTCCCACAACAAAGCAGGTGAGAGCTTTCCTTACGACAGGCTCATTATCCCGTTCCTTGGTCCGTACAAAAGATAGTTTGCCTCTACTTTCACATGCGGGGTTTACTCCCTCGCATGTGATAATTGTGACACCCTGTATGTTGGCCAAACTGGCTGGGCTATATCTCTTCGTATTAAAGAACACCTTAAACAGTTCCACAAACATAAGAATACAAGCATTACCTCTTCCAACTCCGCTCTAGCAGACCACCTCCTCCTCACAGGGCATAGCTCTTCCATCGACAACGCCAAACTCCTACATGTCCACCACAAATCTTGTAAGCTTAATGACCTTGAGGCACTTGAGATTTGCAAAGCCTGTCTAAATCCTAAGCTGACCGTCCTCTGAAAACCGAGTTTTCAACTCCTATAATCACAGCCTTATTAAAGTTATAATTTTCATTGACTTATCTTGCCCTCAGCTTTCATTTCTATTTTATTTACCTTCTATTTTGTTTTTGTTAGCTTAAATATTGTTAATCTTTAACGGCTTTGAGGTTGTCGGTGCGGGATGACAGAGGAGAAAGAGTGACAAACATAGGTTTTCTGTTTTGTCATCCTGAATTGATGGTTTTGGAGTAGTTCACTTTCTCAGAGTCTTTAAAGTTTTTAGCTTTGTAGACTTTATGAAAGCTTTAAAGTTTTTATAAATGTTATTTTTCTGCTATATTCTGCTTTGGTACTCCTCATTGTTAGCTCAAACGTTGTAAGTTTTAGCGTTTTTGGACTGTCGGTACGGGGTGACAAGGGAGAGAGTGTGGCTAAGGGTTTTCTCTTTTGTCATCCTGTGCTGATGGGTTTTTTGTATTTTCTACTTTCTTAATGTCTTTAAGGTTTCAAGTTTGTAAACTTTGAGAAATCTTTAAAAGTTTTTTGAAATTTCATGATATGGTTTTGTAACTAGGCTACCATGTTTACAGGCAGATTTTCAAAATTCCCCCCATTTTTACGTTTTATAGGCAGCAGGTTGGTTTTTATGCATATAAGCAATAATCCTGCTTAAAAAACTTCTTTCCAATTTACACCACCATTTTCTATTAAAATGTCGAGGTGGTCGTCACGTGGCCCCTCTGCTAATTTATTTTATTTCACTTTATAATCATTTTTGCTGTATATTTTGTAATCATTACAGGCTGTTGCACTAAGCCTTTTTATTTAAATATGTTGTAATCTTTTTTGTCCCTGTTTTCGCCGGGGCACAAATAATATTTTTTAATCGAGCATTTGGGTAAGATATAACTTACAATTATCTCCTTATTTAGTTGAATGCGTTTCACAAAGTTGTTTATTTCATTTATGTTTTTAGCACTGAAGATGACTTGTTTATAAGTCGAAAGCGCTCTGCATTTTTATTCAATAAACGTTTTATATAGTGGGTTCTACATTTTAATTTTATTTTTTTCATTTCTACATATTCAACTAAATTATCTTTAATTTGAGATATCAATTTTCACAATCGGCTGCGTATTAAACTAATTATGTAGCTTAGAAAATTAGTAAACAAACCTTTACAAAGTTTCAGAAAATTTGATGTTTCAATTGTCACAATCGGCTGGGTAGTAAATTTATTATGTAGATTAGAAAATTAGTAAATACATTTTTGCAAGGTTCTAGCAAAATGGCATTTCTTTTCAATTCATTGGTTTCGTTCGGTCTGCTTTGGTCTGATTTGGAATAGTTTGGTCTGGTTTGGTCTAATTTGATCTATTTTGATCTGATTTCGCCTGGTTTGGTCTGGTTATATCTGGTTTGGTCTGGTTTGCTTTGGTTTGCTGTGGTTTATTCTGGTTTGCTCTTGTCCTGATTTGGTCTGGTTTGATCCAGTTTATCCTGGTTTGATCTAGTTTGATCTGGTTTTAGGCAACCAAATGTACGCATATAGGCAACTAAATATACAATAGGCAACCAAAATGTACGCATATAGGCAACCAAATGTACGCATTTTGCGGATGCAAGACACATAGGTGTAGGGAAAGTAAATTTGAAGGGGTATATAAAAATTGTTTAAACTTTTGAATTTTTTTTTCTTATTTCGGGTCGAGAGGTCGCGCTACCGCGCGATATGTGGTCTTGATTTATCTGCTCCTAAATAACCTAATCTAGCCTTCCATTTTGTTCAATTCTGTAGCTACGGTGGCGTTTTTTACGCTTCACTGGAGGTTTTATGTTTTCAATTTCCGTTAGTTTTAATTTTTCCGTTTGTTAGTTTGTTTATTTTTCAATTAATTAGTTTGAATTGTGGCCCGGGGAGCGCTGAACGTATTCACATAGAAGCTGTCGTACATTTCGTTTTGAATTAATAATTTAAACTAATTATGTACCTTAGAAAATTAGTAAACAAAGCTATGCGGAGTTTTAGAAAAAGTGTGATAACTTTGGAACGCGGAAATATTTTCAATTTCTGTTTTCACTATTTGAAAAGCAACTAAATTCTTTAATTTGAGATATCAATTTTCATAATCCGCTGGGTATTAAACTAATTATGTAGCTTAGAAAAGAAGTACACAAACCTTTACAAAGATTCAGAAAATTTGATGTTACAATTGTCACAATCGGCTGGGTATTAAATTTATTATGTGCAAAATGGCATTTCTTTTCATTTCATTGGTTTCGTTTGGCCTGCTTTGGTCTGATTTGGAATATTTTCTTTTGGAAATTGGTCTAGTTCAGGGGTCGGCAACCTGTAGCTCGCGAGCCATATGCTGCTCTTTCGATGTAATATTGCTGCTCCTCAGTTACATAAGCAAAAATTAATTTAAAATCGTGCAATCGATCATTTAAATTAATTTCATTTATTGATCCTGCTACTTTTCATCACATTGTCTGCTACAAATCATACTGTGTGAAATCACATTCGGATTTTATTTAATTGCGAATCGTCTTTCGAAGAAAAAAAACAGAAATTCAATCGGGATTGGACGGAGTGGTTTGCGTTGATATGATATAATCTATTAAAATAATAAAAAAAATTCGCACACAATAAGAAGTTAAATTTGGACGTACACTTCACTACAAAACATATCCAGTTTGCTGGTAATTATTCAGCCGGTGACGCACGAAAAAAGCAAAAGAGCTTCAGAAACAAAAATAGCAGTCAAGTTCTATGCTAAGTAACTGGGCGCAAGCTCCAAATAATATAATTCTAGCAAGCTTTGTAGTATCACTAGAAATTGCAAAAAGGGGGAAATCATTCACAGATGATGAGTACGTCAAAAATTGTTTCATACGTGCATCTGAAGAACTGTTTCGCGATTTCAAAAAGAAAGAAAGCAGAAATCATGAAAAAATCAAAGATTTGCCACTATCTGCTGAAACAAGTACAAGATAGAACTACTCAAATGTCTTCAAATGTAACATATGGAAGTGGAAGATATTCTACTGACTCCTACCTTATCACATCCTACCTTAAGTTGCCCTCTTCGTCAGGTATATATCGCTCCAAGGTTCAAAAGAAGAACTGCTAGGATTGCTACCGCTCTCAGGGCAAACTCGTGGTGGAGGGTATAGCAAATGCTGTGCAAAAATGCCTGGAAGACAAAGTAATCGATTTAAATAAAATCGATTCCGTAGCAACTGATGGAGCCAGTAGAATGGCGGAAATAAATAAATAACATCGATTATTCAGAAAAAAATTAACAGCATTTTGGCAAAAGCACTCTAATATCGCTAATTTTAAGAAATCCTTCAAGAAATAGGGGGCCAGTATTCAGACCTACATCTGCACGAAGTGATATGGTTTTTCAGAGGCCACGTATTGATTCGTTTTCCTGGATGCTTGAGTGAAATAAAAATATTCCTCATTGAAAAAGGCATTGACCATCACTAATTGGAACAAAACAAAGGCTGCAAAATTTCAACTTGTAGATATCACAATGAAACTCAAAGAGCTAAAACTGCAAGGAATGGGAAACCCAGCCTATGCCTTGCTGGAAGAAGTGGTTTATATTGAAAAAGAAAAATTCTTCTTGTTGAAGACATGGAGAGCGGTAAATTACTTTATTTTGAAAACAATACAACTATTTGTTTGAGTTATTTTAGCGAAGTTGTAAAAAAATTAAGGATGGATTTGTTAAGAGATTCGAGAAATTCAAAACAAACAAAATTACTCTCGCGTTCATAGTAAATCCTCTTAACATAAATACAAATGAGATCAACATTTAACCATTTGGAATTGATGCTGGATCTCTTTAGATGCAATTTCTGGATCTGAAAAACAAAGACTTGTGGCGCGGCAAGTTCACAGAACTCGAGAGCAAGTTGGAGGAGTTAGAGGTCCAGAAATGCATGCACGTCGCGCAGCACAAGTAAACAGCTCTAAAAGAAATGCCGCTAGTCGAGTGACTCACATTCGCACATGGAATAGAGTTCCAGAATATTGAGATGAAAAAGTGGGCATTTGGAGTGCTGACGATCTTCCGGTCGACATATATCGTGCGTCAACTAATAAATAAAAATCTAGAGTCGTGTCTGCAACTTAAAACAAGTTATGAGCCAGATTTAACTGAACTTAAAAAATGGCATGCAAAGCCAATGTTCCCATTGATACAACTATTCAATATGTAAGCAAATACTATAGCATTGGAAAAAAAAATTAGTGGCTCTTTAAAAATTGGGAAATTTTGTAAATTGTAACATTTGGCTCTTCCGTTGCAAAAGGTTGCCGACCTCTGGTCTAGTTTGATCTGTTTTGATCTGATTTCGCCTGGTTTGGTCTGGTTAGATCTGGTTTGGTCTGGTTTGCTCTGGTTTGTTGTGTTTTAGTATGGTTTGCTCTGGTTTAATCTAGTTTGTCCTAGTTTGGCCTGGTTTAGTCTGGTTTGTTCTGGTTTGGTGTGGTTTGCTCTGCTTTGCACTGGTTTGCCCTGGTTTGCCCTGGTTTGCTCTGGTTTGTTCTGGTTTGATCTGGTTTGCTCTGGTTTGATCTAGCTTGTCCTGGTTTGGTCTGGTTTGCTCTGCTTTACTCCGGTTTGCTCTGGTTTCCTCTGGTTTGCTCTGGTTTGGTCTGATATGCTCTGATTTTTCACGTTTAAATCTAACGAAAAATACAAATAAGTACTAATTAATAAGGTATGTAACCATAAAGAACGTATTTCTTTTCATTTCTACCAAGTTTAGGGCTTCACACGAGACGAGATAGGGCGAGAGTTTCAAAAATCTCGTCTCGCTCTCGTTTGTTGTGTAAAAAATTACTCTCTCTTACGCTCTCGCTCTAGGAACCGGTAGTCTCGTCTCGCTCTCGCTCTCGTAACCGTTAGTCTCGTCTCGCTCTCGCTCTCGTAACCGTTTGTCTCGTCTCGCTCTCGATACCGTTTGTCTCGTCTCGTCTAATCTCGCCAAATATCGTTCTTGCTAGAACTTATTGTTAAGATAGTCCAGAACGAGGTAATTATTCATTTTATTGTAAACTAATCACTGTCTCTTTACATAAATTTTCTATATGATTAGTATTAATATCTTCTAATTTCGCTTTGTTCCATCCACATGAAAATGTAGCGATAACACACCATAAATGTCTGTTTATATAAACCTTCTATTTTGTTGACGATTTAAAATTAATAATAAAAACGAACATAATTTGAAGTTGTCTACGACATCTATTTCATATTACGAAATCTACTCTTTTAATTGTTATAAAATGAAATGTAACTTGCCGGAGCCCGCAGTTCAAATTTATGCAAAAAAATATTACGGTTGCCCGTATTAGAATCAAAGATTGGAGAAGAAGTATGACCGGGATCAGAAACGAGACTCTCGTGTCTCGCGAGAACGAGACCACATGCGCTCTCGCTCTCGCTAGAGCGAGACCACATACGTTCTCGCTCTCGCGAGAGCGCTATCACATACGTTCTCGCTCTCGCGAGAGCGCTATCACATACGTTCTCGCTCTCGCGAGTGTGAGACCACATGCGGTCTCGTCTCGTTCTCGTCTCGCTTTTACGAGACGAGACGAGACGAGAAAAATATAGTTCTCGTGTGAAGCCCTAACTAGGTTAAATAATGTCAAGTAACAGTTATATATATATGAAACAACAACTCTTTGTTTATTATAATGTTAGATAATGTACCTAATAAGAAATAAATTTGTTATATAAAACTTATTTTTCTTATTAAACAGAAACAAATTAGTGTACAAAGTATAGCACATGACTCGAGTTGTAAGGCAATTACGTAGGGGAGACAGGTGCTAGTTGTCACAAAAATTACATTAACCTGTATAATAGTCAAAATAAAACGGATTTATTTATTTAAAGTTTTTGATCGTAATGTTTGGTTCATCAGTCTTTATAATTCGACATAATACGAAGAAATCAACTAGCGATTACATATAAAATTTAGCGAATTCGAACTTAAGTCTAGTGTGAAAACTAACCCCATATTAGGGTTGAGTTGTTACAGCAAGAGGTCCATGTTGTCACACTGTATTATTGCTACTGCCACTCTCGTCCTCAGAAGCACAGTTTGGGCAGCAATAGAACAAAACTTTCTGGGCCCCACATTTTATATGAGCCCAGAGTTTACATTTAGTACATTGTACCCACTCTTCGTTTGGTTTACTGGCAGAGCAAGGTTCCAAACAAATCAAACAATGAACGTCTACAGATTCATCCTCTTCGCTGCTGCTGATCGGTTGCTTTTTCTTTTCCCCTTGGCCCTTTTTTCTTTTTAGGTATCTTCGGCTTTATTTTTCTCATTTTCTGTTGTTCTGCCAATTCATTTCTTATTGGAGTATCAGTCAAGATGGCACTCTTCCTTTTTCTTTTATTCAACACATAACAGATTTTTTTTGGGGAGCTTTTGGAAATTGCGTTATCTCTTGTGGTGATAACAAAGGTACGGCAGTCACACTAGATGCATGAGGTTTCATATTGAAATCTTGAGAATTCCTTCCCATAGCTAGGGTTCCAAGGGAACGAGTCTGCGTGCTAGTTCCAGGAGTTGGAGATGGCGTTTTTTGGACTGGTTCTGGTTGTGCCAATTCTTGGGTAGTGTTGTTGTCATTTACTTTTGATATGGTTAATTCTGGTCGATCTGTTACATAAGATGGAGCAACTCTGTAAAAATATTGCGATTGAAGGGCCATATGCCAGTCACTGTGAATCCAGACATAATATTTTGAGGTGCTATGGCTTGTGGTAAACTGATTTTAAATATTGCAGAAATGTCATAGATCGTCATTGTCTTACCAGGGTGACTTTTAATCCAATTATCGCAGGCCGTGCTTACATATCTCTTTAGTGGCCCATAAACACTGCGGTCCAATGGCTGTAGCTTATGAGAGCAGTGGGGCGGGAATGACAGGACTACAACTCCGTTTTCTTTACAATAATCCAAAGTCTTGATGGATAGGTGAGAATCATGATTGTCTAATAGCAATAATAATGGACGCTCAACGCTGCAACGAGTTTGCCTGACAAAATGCAAAATGAAAGCATAAAAACAGTCCTCATTCATCCATCCTGACGGGTTTGCGCTACCGACCGATCCCGTTGGTCCGTTGTTACCAAAATGGTGTTTATAATTTTTCCGGGGGAAAACGAAGAAAGGTGGTATACTATTCCCGGTAGCTGACACGGCAAGTGCCATGGTGACCAATGTGCCACTCTCGGCTGACGTTAGGGCGCCAATCTGTTTCATACCTCTTCTAGCAATAATTCTTTGCGGCTTCTGAACAGTGGTAATACCTGTTTCATCTATGTTCCAGATATCACTTCCTTCAAACTTGTATTTTTCCAATACATTAGACAGATTATCAAAAAACAGATTGACGTTATGAGAGTTATAACTAGTTGCTAAGTTTGATGGCGACGTAGGTATCCTTTAAGCCATTCTTCACCCGCCATAGAATCTCTAGTTCACGTTTCGGAAATTTACGTTTCAAAGCAACAGCTTATTGAAATGCCAATTTACGGATTTCCACTGGAGTCAACCCAATATATATATATATATATATATATATATATATATATATATATATATATATATATATATATATATATCTGCAGTCCTCTGTATATACTCTGATAACATATTCTAACAATAAACATATATTATTATTCTAATCATAAACATAATTTGAAGTTGTCTACGACATCTATTTCATATTACGAAATCTACTCTTTTAATTGTTATATAATGAAATGTAACTTGCCCGAGCCCGCAGTTCAAATTTATGCAAAAAAATATTACGGTTGCCCGTATTAGAATCAAAGATTGAAGAAGAAGTATGACCGGGATCAGAAACGAGACTCTCGTGTCTCGCGAGAACGAGACCACATGCGCTCTCGCTGTCGCTAGAGCGAGACCACATGCGCTCTCGCTCTCGCGAGAGCGAGACCACATACGTTCTCGCTCTCGCGAGAGCGCTATCACATACGTTCTCGCTCTCGCGAGAGTGAGACCACACGCGGTCTCGTCTCGTTCTCGTCTCGCTTTTACGAGACGAGACGAGACGAGAAAAATATAGTTCTCGTGTGAAGCCCTAACTAGGTTAAATAATGTCGAGTAACAGTTATATATATATATGAAACAACAACTCTTTGTTTATTATAATGTTAGATAATGTACCTAATAAGAAATAAATTTGTTATATAAAACTTATTTTTCTTATTAAACAGAAACAAATTAGTGTACAAAGTATAGCACATGACTCGAGTTGTAAGGCAATTACGTAGGGGAGACAGGTGCTAGTTGTCACAAAAATTACATTAACCTGTATAATAGTCAAAATAAAACGGATTTATTTATTTAAAGTTTATAATCGTAATGTTTGGTTCATCAGTCTTTAATTATATAATAATTCGACATAATACGAAGAAATCAACTAGCGATTACATATAAAATTTAGCGAATTCGAACTTAAGTCTAGTGTGACCACTAACCCCATATTAGGGGTAAGTTGTCACAGCAAGAGGTCCATGTTGTCACACTGTATTGCTACTGCCACTCTCGTCCTCTGAAACACAGTTTGGGCAGCAATAGAACATAGCTTTCTGGCCCCCACATTTTATATGAGCCCAGAGTTTACATTTAGTACATTGTACAAACTCTTCGTTTGGTTTGCTGGCAGACCAAGGTACCAAACAAATCAAACAAAGTACGTCTTCAGATTCATCCTCTTCGCTGCTGCTGATCGGTTGCTTTTTTTTCCCTTGACCTTTTTTCCTTTTTAGGTATCTTCGGCTTTATTTTTCTCATTTTCTGTTGTTCTGCCAATTCATTTCTTATTGGAGTATCAGTCAAGATGGCACTCTTCCTTTTTCTTTTGTTCAACACAGATTTTTTTGGGGAGCTTTTTCAAATGGCCTTATGTCTTGTGGTAATAACAAAGGTACGGCAGTCACACTAGATGCATGAGGTTTCACATTGAAATCTTGAGAATTCCTTCCAATAGCTTGGGTTCCAAGGGAACGAGTCTGCGTGCTAGTTCCAGGAGTTGGAGATTGCGTTTTTTGGACTGGTTCTGGTTGTGTCAATTCTTGGGTAGTGTTGTTGTCATTTACTTTTGACATGGTTAATTCTGGTCGATCTGTTACATAAGATGGAGCAAAATCCAACTCTGTAAAAATATTGCGATTGAAGGGCCATATGGCACTCACTGTGAATCCAGACATAATGTTTTGAGGTGTTATGGCTTGTGGTAAACTGATTTTAACTATTGCAGGAATGTCATAGATCGTCATTGTCTTACTTTTAATCCAATTATCGCAGGCCGTGTTTACATTTCTCTTTAGTGGCCCATAAACACTGCGGTCCAATGGCTGTAGCTTATGAGAGCAGTGGGACTACAACTCCGTTTTCTTTGCAACAATCCAAAGTCTTGATGGATAGGTGAGAATCATGATTGTCTAATAGCAATAATAATGGACGCTCAACGCTGCAACGAGTTTGCCTGACAAAATGCAAAATGAAAGCATAAAAACAGTCCTCATTCATCCATCCTGACGGGTTTGCGCTACCGACCGATCCCGTTGGTCCGTTGTTACCAAAATGGTGTTTATAATTCTTTCGGGGGAAAACGAAGAAATGTGGTATACTATTCCCGGTAGCTGACACGGCAAGTGCCATGGTGACCAATGTGCCAAGCTCGGCTGACGTTAGGGCGCCAATCTGTTTAATACCTCTTCTAGCAATAATTCTTGAATTCCTGAACAGTGGTAATACCTGTTTCATCTATGTTCCAGATATCACTTCCTTCAAACTTGTATTTTTCCAATACATTAGACAGAGTATCAAAGAATAGATTGACGTTATGAGAGTTAAAACTAGTTGCTCGAGCGAGACTGGTAGCCTCTGGCTTCCGGAGGCTAAGTTTGATGGCGACGTAGGTATCCTTTAAGCCATTCTTCACCCGCCATAGAATCTCTAGTCCACGTTTGAGGAAATTTACGTTTCAAAGCAACAGCATGCTGAAATGCCAATTTACGAATTTCCACTGGAGTCAACCCAAAATATAAAGGGTCCGCCAATAAGCGCGCTCGATCTTTAAAATAAAATAAAGCAAGTTGTGTGAGAGGTATAAATGAAATTTATTTTTTGTTTGAAAGAGTATTCGAAGGCATTATGTATGGAAAATAATATCGTTCAAATGGCCACCTCGGCTTTGCTTGGTGGCGCGCATACGAGAAGTCCAATTTCCAATGACTCTGGCGCACAAATCGGGCTGTATTTCATCGATGGCGTGGCGTATGTTGACTTTGAGGTCATCAGTGTTTTGTGGTTGGTTTGCGTAGACCTGTGATTTAAGAAAACCCCACAAGAAATAGTCTAGTGGGGTTAAATCGCACGATCTCGGTGGCCAGTTGATGTCGCCTCCGCGCGAGATAACCATTCCTCCGAAGCGCTCGTGCAGAAGATCCATTGTGGCGCGCGCTGTGTGGCTCGTAGCGCCGTCCTGCTGAAACCACATATCCTCGACATCCATATTGTCGATTTCATGCCAGAAAAAGTTCGTTATCATGGATCTGTATCGTTCGCCGTTTACCGTGATGGCCACACCATCGTCGTTCTCGAAGAAATACGGCCCGATGATGCCTCCGGCCCAAAATCCACACCAAACAGTTACCTTTGCTGGGTGCATTGCGACCTGGTGGACCTCCTGTGGATTGTTCTCGGCCCAATAACGGCAATTCTGCTTGTTGACATTCCCATTTATCCAAAAATGTGCCTCATCGCTGAAGATGATTTTGCGACCAAACTCGGGGTCGACTTCCAACTGCTCTAAAGCCCAATCAGCGAAGATACGGCGCTGTATATGGTCGTTTATTTTGAGCTCTTGTGTCAGCTGGATCTTGTACGGATGCATGCCCAAATCCAGATGCAAGATTCGGCGAAGTGATGTTTCCGAAAGGCTGAGTTCCTGTGCGCGACGTGAAATTGACTGTCGCGGATTTTCACGCACACTATCGCGCACAGCGGCGACATTCGCGGCAGATCGGACGTTTCGACGACGCGTCGGTGTTGGCTTATTGTTCACCGAACCGGTTGCCTCGAATTTGTTTATCAAACGACGGATAGTCGACTCAGCAGGACGACCAATTGCACCGTAAAATTGGCGGAGCGCGCGGAACGTTGCCCGAACCAATGAATGATTTTCGTAATACATTTTAATCATTTGCACATGTTGCTCGCGGCTGAATTGGTTCATGGTAATTTGTGAAGATACACTGAATAATAACAACTAGGTTTGATAACTCTACCACAAACAACATGGCCGCCATCAGCTGTTAAAGATCGAGCGCGCTAATTGGCGGACCCTTTATATCTGCAGCCCTCTGTATATACTCTGATAACATATTCTCTTCAGCATCAGTAAACACCTGTCTAATTTTTACATAGCCCACAGAAATCATCTCAGTAGAGTCACCTTTATTCTTTATTTTTTTGCAATAGCGAGAGAGTGTGCGATAGTTAATATTATAATCTTTGGCCACACTTCGAATAGAATTTACAGGACCTACTGCCTTCACAGCTTGCATCATGACATCAGCAGACGTTTGGCCTCGATTGGTCTTTCTTTTGCGGTTTCTAGGCATGTTCGATAGATATCTAAACAAAAGAACAAATAGTCTTCAGTTTAGTTGTCATAGTGACAACTAGCCCCCGACCAACTGAGACAACATGTACCTAACCCACCATTTACAATAAACAAAACAAAATAACCACAACTAATTGCAATATAAATATAACACCATTTGTATGATAAAAAGGGTCAAATTACTTATTAGAATACACCAAAATATTGGCCAAAATTAATGCAAAGTAGTATGTAGAACAAATAATCAATTAGTATAACATTTTACTCACTATTCAATGTTTCGTATTTTTGTGTATTCACTGCGATCTGAGCGGCCGGCAGCCATGACACTTACTGAGGTTGGTAGCACTGGGATGCGTTTGGATATTACAACTTACGTGTATCTAAAATATGTGCCGTTCCAAAAATATAGACGTTGTGACAACTAGTACTTGTGACAACGAGGACACCTTTCCCCTACTCGCGGAATTACGCACTCCCCGCTACGCGTTTCGCACGTAACTGTTCCGCTCGTACGTAATATGCTTTTTACAACTCTCGTTACATAATATACTATAACATTATAATAAACAAACAGTTGTATTTTCATATATTACTGTTATTCGGCATTATTTAACTTGATAGAAATCATAAGAAATACATTCTTAATGGTTAAATACCTTATTATTTAGTAATTATTTGGGTTAAACTGTAATAAGAGTGCTCATAGATATAGGCAACCCAATGTACGCAATGTCAACTTCCGTTAGCTTGAATTGTGGCACGGGTGGCACTGAACGTATGAGCACGTAGTAGCAGCTCTCAACCAATCAACGAATAGTAAACAGAAGGCAGAAGGAACACCGGCAGAAGATGCGACAATACTGGGCAAAGGTCAAAGCTCTACAGTTGAACAAGCGTGGTCCAAAGTAGGCCTATTCGAAAGAAGAAGAAGAAGAATCGTAAACAAAACGCACGTGTGTGTTATCAATCATAACTAGGGCCCGGATTTATATGTAAATATATATTTTTTATTCAAATTATTTTCGGTCTTATTTTGTTTTCCACACAAATTGATGTATTTACATAGTCCACGAACTGTTCAATAATGTGGATTTACAATATTGGTTTTAGATAGAAACTATTAGGTTTAAGTTAGTATGTTTTCACAAATAGTACATATTTTGTCGTTAAATTACTTATATTGTCTTACTATACCATTTGTTTGCGACTAAAACTAAATATCTTGTTTTAATTTGAATATGTTTCGCAATTACTTAACTTATCATGAAAATCCCTAATTAAATGCCACCCGAACATAATTTATTGGATTTCATATCAAGCCTTTTCTATATTCCACTTATATAAAATAATATTTACAATAATAGCTCGGTCATTCATCACTTAATTTAATCAGTAATCTACGTGTCCATATAATCATTATAATTTTGTATTTTTAGGGAAAAACTGCCTGAAACAATATTAAACAGGGTGCGTGCGGTGGGCAAGTAACGTAGATAGTTTCGTATTATTGAATTAGCAGAAATCAGTACTAATTAGTTGTAAACGCATTACGTGGTTTTCTTTTATAAAAAAGTGGAATGGAACACGTATAAAAAGCATTGCCTTTGGCTTTAACATATCTTTCATGAAAACACATTTCTCAATGTGAAGCTGAAAAAATTTACAAGCCAGAATGATATCCATCTATGTCATTAGAAATGGGTTGCTTTTTATGGAACGTGCTGTTATATGATGGAACGAAACGTAATGTTCGGATAAATAAAGGATTTTTTCGAATGCACAAAAAAAATTAACTAATTTTATACTGAAATCGTTATTTTGTTTTTGAATAAAAACGGTGGAATATTCGTTTCTTGAAGGAGTTTAGATTTATGTTTTTAATTTAAAGGTTTGTTTTTAAGGAATGCTATTTGGTTTGCAAATGCTTATACAATGGGGTTAGTTTTAGTGGGAAATAGAAACGGTTAAGAGCAGGAAGTGGTCCATGAGGCTTACGTTTGAATAAATTAAAAAGGTTTTTTTGTTTGTTTTATAACATTTGGATTCCAAACTTTTTTTTGCGGAATAAATTTTGAAGGAAAGTATTTTTTGTGTGAATTAAAACTTTGTTTGAATTTTTGTAATGCTGTTATATTAAAGTTTGCTTTGGATATTAGAAGACTGTGTGAAGTGGTATGTCATCGTGGCAAGTATTTAGACAATGGGGGGTGTTGGGGGATTTTTGAAGTAGGCTGTAGAAGGAAGCAGTGGCGGCACGATGCGATGAAGCCGCTAGAACAGTGCTGCCGTCAAGCAGACCAGAACGGTTTTATAAATTATTCAAGGTGCTGTATTGATCCAAAGTTCCTTTACTCTCCTTTCCCCTATGTGAGTATTTCTGTTGGGGTGGATATCTGATCCAGAACACAGATGTATGATCCAGCTTCCCTGACCTATGCCGTTGCATCATCGCAACACCGCGCACCTAACACTTTTACTCTCGAACGATACTACCCCAACTACACCTTGCACTTTACCAAACATAAACATCTCACTCGAAACTACCCCAGACGTACGAACTCGTAACACTTTCATTCCATGCATTCACGCGCCCCTCACTATTATTCCACCTTCCTCTCACGAATCTCCAACAAACAGCATAACAAACACAACTTTTACATCCGCAAGACCTTTAACAATCTCAAAACTATTTAAAATAAAAATCAGATTTATTTTTAAATATATTTTAGCGACGTCAGTAATTTTTGTTTTGTTTCTCAAGAACACTTGATCTAATTTTTGTTTGGTTGCAACTATTCAAGTGGAAAATTTTATTTTAAAACCTCTCCAATTTAAAAAGGATTTACTTCCATTTTTCATTTCATAAACTTAACGACAAATGCCACTTTTAAGAGTTTAAGGTAAAAACTGGTTATAAATTATTTAATCCTAATTATTTACTCATGTCTGTCTAGCCAATGTATTATTCAGTCTTCTACCTCTACCTCCATCCCCTATTTCAACCACCGCTTTGAGGCATCAAATTTCAAGTATAAAAAGATCATTAGACTAATCGTTGAAGTCTTCAACTTCATATAATGTGCACTTTAAACTTTTTTTTCTTGAAAAAAAACCCTGTATTTGTTGGAGTGGTGCCATTGTAAAATTTTTTAGTGCTTCCCCTTAATAAAATATTTAAAGCCTCGTCTCTAGAAATACTTATTGGCTTTCGCTGTACAAAAGAAATATCGAACAAAGATGAGGAGCCGATAAAGTACCCTCCTTTTAAACCGGAACGCTCGAACGAAAACTACTTTTCATCTCCATCCCCCACACAATCTTCATAATTACCCCACACCCATCCACGCAGTTCTAAAAAAAAACAATATCAATAAATATTTCATTGATTTAAACACTCTAACTGTTTTTCTTCCCTCCAGAGACTTCAAACTCTCTATCTCCCAAACTTTTTTCAGCAAGTTCAAATCGTATCGCTTATTGGCTCGAATCCCTTAAGGGACTCGCCATTTAATAGTTTAGATTCGTTTTAACAAAAAAATTATATGCAAAAAAACCACCCCGTTTTGTTTTTGTTCTATAAAAACTAATTTTAGGTTGTTTATTGTGTAAATAGGTTTATCGCAGATTATAAAATAAATAGTTTTTATAGAGATTTTGTTTAATAACAACGTTACTGCTTTACGAGGTTTTATGAACGATAACTGTTATTATATAAGGGCGGGGGAGGGAGTTTTTGCAGGGAAGGGGTGGAAAGAGATTGTGTCGCGTTCGCTGCGAAATTAAGTGCTGATAACTAACCATATACTTTTTATACATAATAACAGTTTAAGCTTAATTTTAGTTTTCTTTTACAACTAATTACAGTTTGCAAGGAAACGGAGCACGTACGGAATAGGTAATATCGAGTGAGTAAAATCATTTCAAAGTGGATAAGTCAATCTTGGATACGTTCGGTTCTTATTTAGCTTTTGTTAGGACGCAAATATTTTCCTATTTCTCCTTGTGGGAGCATGTTTCAGTTTCCGGCGGATATTTAAATTGAAAAGTACAACTAGCAGAAGGAAATCACAGCGGAATATTACTTTTCATATTTAATAACATTATAATACTCGCGCAATTGGAAACAGGCGCCACTGGCGTCTTGAATATGTAGATGATAACATGGAACAATTTTGCTAATTAGAAACTGTTTTAGTTGAGGAATTCTCAAACATGTGTGGAAAACCTTTGGAGGTTTATTTAATCTTCTACTCTAATCTTTTGTGTCAATGAATTCTTCTTTCTTATTTATTTGTCGATATGTTACGGTAAAATGTAAACATATGTATACATCCAGGGGTGGGCTGCCAAATTTTGAACAACCGGCTATTATTTCGATGAAAAAAACGGTAAATCTTCATTTATTTTTGTGCCGTCTAATTGAATATACTATGCTATGTATATGCATAATTAATTAATGTAGAGTCCATATGGCTTGTTCATTCGCAGAAACATCGTTATTGTGTCCTTTTCTTACCCTTGTTTCTGTTGCTAACCTGTGATTCTGGTTCATCCAAGATGTAACAAAAGGAATTGCATCGAAATTTGCTATTGGTTTCCCCAATTAATAATTTGTCATTAGATTGGATATATGTTCCACAGTAAGGCTTGTTCTTAATTTTGATGCAATTAATTTCATAAGGCTAAAACCTCTCTCAGCTTTTGAACTGATAATAGCAATTGTGCTTGCTATTTTTTAGCCCTTAAAATTGAATTAGGTAACTGAGCATTTTTCAGTTGTATGTTTGCGTTTATAAAGTCACGAAAATTATGAACATCTACTTGAAACTTTAAAATTTCACATAATTTTCTAACCATTTCTTCACCTTCTAGCCATGGTGACATAATTTTATCTAACGACCAGGTACAAGGATCTAAAATCTCGGAGAGCTGCACAAATTTTTAATAGGTATCAGTGTTATTGTTCTCATTCTTATCCTAAATATCCTAAATATCGATGATTTATATGACTTATAAACTTGTAAAATTATATGATTTATATTGACTTATGACCGATAAAAGTCTTGCTTTCATATTCTTTGCCACACTATCTAATAATTGCTATCTGGGAAGAGCTACAAATTTATTATTGTAATCAAATGGCATGCATTTGAATTCATTTGATGAAATTAAATTTTGAACTCTTTTTTCGTAGACACCAAAATTATCATTCTTGTGTAGTTCTATAGCTCTTATTGAACGCATTGATCAGCTTTAGATATGGTAATTTTTCTTGATTGTAGCGCATTGGATAGTATTGACAATTCTTCTAAGATATCTATCATTAAAGCTAAATCTTCAATAAAATATGTATTAGCTAATCTTTTAGCCATTCCTGAATTTGATTTGGACTGGATAAAATGTTTATACAACGCTGGGTATTCTCGCCACACAGCTGTAGCTGCTCGTAAGCTACAGGATGCCCAACGAGGTTCAAAAACGCGACCATTTTTTATTATTTCTAGGTTCAAATCAGTATAAATAGTTTCCAATTCGGCTTGGTTTTTGACTGATGATATTGATTTTTGACTTGGTGATTTAACTGATGATATATCGCATATATTTTGTCTAAAAATATTTTAAAATGATTTTCTTGTTTAATTTTGCTTATGGAATCATCTAGTGCCAATTGCAATCGGTGATTCAAACAATGCCACACGATTATATTTGGACACATTTCAGTTAATTTTGTGGCTACTCCAGATTTTCTTCCTAACATTGTCGATGCACCATCTGAACAGAATCCTATGAGTCTATTATTGCCATGAAAATATTTTCGGCAGTTGTTGACGTCCATTCTTTTAAAATTGCGAAAATCATGACGTTCAATTGCTGAACCATGAGGTTCAACTGCTGACTCTACACACTGTAGAGTCAGACATCACACTGTAAAAACATTACCAAAGAACTTTTTTTAGCAAATTAGAAAGTTTGTAAAATGTGATACAAATTTTTGAATTTTGATTAATAATGTTTTTAAAAACAGTTTTTTTAATCTGCATCGCAATATGTTCGACAATTATAGTGGCAGTGCGCCTGTAAAGTAAACAATTTCCTATATTAACACCATTTTTAGGGTTCCGTACCGAAAACGGAACCCTTATAGGATCACTTTGTTGTCCGTCTGTCTGTCTGTCTGTCTGTCTGTCTGTTTGTCTGTCTGTCTGTCTGTCTGTCTGTCTGCCTGTCCCTCTGTCTGCCTGTCAAGACCATTTTTCTCAGGAACGCGTAGAGGTAACAAGTTGAAATTTGTATCAAATACTCGGGTCTGCGGTATCTTTTATCTTTGTAAAAATCAAACTTGTAAGTCAACGCGATCAAAAGATATGACCGTTTATGTCGAATATTTTGCGATTTCACAAGGGAATCATAACCTATAGGGTACTTCCCGTTGACCTAGAATCATGAAATTTGGCATGAAGCAGTGTCTTACAGCACATGTAAAGGGAAAAATCTGAAAACCGTAAATACGTAGTTTAATTACAGGAAAAATGCGAATTTTCCACTAGAAACTTATGAAAATACACTAATGTGTTATTGTCAGGCAGCAGAAGCATATGGGTTGCATACAGTTAGGTCCTCCTCGGATAGGTCCGAAGGTTAAAAAGTATGTGTCGGCACCAAGCTGTTTATTCTGAATTTTCTTTGTTTATATTCGTTATGCATTTCATCACGTACGCTCTATATACATAATATATACAGGGTATATATTATGTCTAAATTTTGCTTGTTTATAACCGACATGCGACATGCTCAAGTCTCGTAACATCCTGTATATATTATATTTCGTCTAATTTTTCTTTATAATCTACATAATATGTTGATAATCTACATAATAATACTATACTATAATCTACATAATCTACATAATATGTTGTAGATAATATGATTTAAGTATATTATACTTAAATCACGTACGCCCTATATTTTTTGGTAGTCAATTGCCCAAAAGCAGTCAATTGAACAACTGAATATTAAGAGTATCGAAATAGATCTAGAAATAGTTAATATATTAGTTTATATTAGATCTAGAAATAGTTAGATCTTAATATAAGTTAGTGAATAAGTGTAATACTAAAATAAAGTTTTCTTTTCATAAGTTTAAAAATATTCGCGTTATTTAAAAAAAGAAACCTTTATACAGGGTATATAGGTAATTAGGCAAAATTGAGCAGTAAAAACAAATAGTGAAGTTCCAGAACCCCTAAACACTCATAGTGAATGGGGGATGTATGGTAATAAAATATAGGGTAGAATTCCATCGTACGACAGCGACATCTTGAGGTTATGCTTGCAGCGGTACTAAGATGGTCGTGATTTCAGGAGGGCCACTTGTCAAGTTAACTGAATGTGCTTGCTAAGTCCTCCACAAAAAAAAGATACCTTACTTACAAGTTTGTACGGAACCCTCGGTTGCGCGGTCTCAACTCGCACTTGGCCGGGTTTTTTTTTTCTTGTAATTCCAAGCTGCTTCTATATCAGACAATGGTCTGTTTCGTTTAACAAGACTATAAACTGTGTTAAATTTTTTTACAGTGATGTTAATTGCTTTAGAATTTAATATTATAACTACATTTGGTAAAACTTGCTTGTTAGATTGAATAATTGTTTCTTGAATTTTTAAATGTGAGCATGAAGTGGAATGTTCTTTAATTTTTTTGCGTAGAGAAGCTTGCCTTGTGTCTTTTTTAGTTCCATTAGGAATTATTGAACATGAAATCTACTCATTTGATACGTGAATATGTTTTTTGTTTTCTATTCCTAAAGATTTCATTTTTGAACAGTCTTTATAACCTAATTTGCCATATTTTACCATTAACCATTTATATTGTTCTGTGATCAAACTCACTTGTTTTTCTGTCCAACAATCTGGTAGTTAACAATTGCGTACTGTGCATGATTCCAATGATGTTGTAGATGATGCTAATGAACATGAAGTTGATAGTATAGGTTCAATATCTGCAGAATTTATTGTAGGAAACGAAGAAATTATAAAAAAAAACCGGCCAAGTTCCGTACAAACTTGTAAGTAAGGTATCTTTTTTTGTGGAGGACGTAGGAAGCACATTCAGTTAACTTGACAAGTGGCTCTCCTGAAATCACAACCATCTTAGTACCGCTGCAAGCATAACCTCAAAATGTCGTTGTCGTACGATGGAATTCTACCCTATATTTTATTACCATACATCCCCCATTCACTATGAGTGTTTAGGGGTTCTGGAACTTCACTATTTGTTTTTACTGCTCAATTTTGCCTGTATACCTATATACTCTGTATAAAGGGATACAGGGTATTTTTTTTAAATAACGCTAATATTTTTAAACTTATAAAAAGAAAACTTTATTTTAGTATTACACTTATTCACTAACTTATATTAAGATCTAACTATTTCTGGATCTAATATAAACTAATATATTAACTATTTCTAGAATCTATTTCGATACTCTTAACATTCAGTTGTTTAATTGTCTGCTTTTGGGCAATTGACTACCAAAAAATATAGGGCGTACGTGATTTAAGTATATGTAGAATATAAAGAAAAATTAGACGAAATATAATATATACAAGATGTTACGGGACTTGAGTATGTCGCATGTCGGTTATAAACAAGCAAAATTTACAGAAAATATATACCCTGTATATATTTGGTATATAGAGCGTACGTGATAAAATGCATAACGAATATAAACAAAGAAAATTCAGAATAAACAGCTCGGTGCCAACAAATACTTTTAAACCTTCGGACCTAACCGAGGTGGATTTAACTGTATGCAACCCATATGCTTCTGAAGCCTGACACACTACGACAACATTAGTGTATTTTCATAAGTTTCTAATAGTAAATTCGCATTTTTCTTGTAACTAAACTACATATTTACGGTTTTCAGATTTTTCCCTTTGCATGTGCTGTAAGACACCGCTTCTTGCCAAATTTCATGATTCTAGGTCAACGGGAAGTACGGGAAGTTTTGATTCCATTGTGAAATCGCAAAATATCCGACATAAACGGTCATATCTTTTGATCGCGTTGACTTATAAGTTTGATTTTTTCACAGCTGAAAGAGACCGCAGACCCGAGTATTTGATACAAATTTCAACTTGTTACCTCTACGCGTTCTTGAGAAAAAATGGTCTTGACAGACAGACAGACAGACGGACAACAAAGTGCTCCTATAAGAGTTCCGTTTTCGGTACGGAACCCTAAAAATTAAGTTGCAACAAGTAACGAAGGAAATAATAAAGCGGACGATACCATGTGCAGTGTGCCAAAGCTTCACAACTTGTGACTCACTCACAAGCAAGAGCCAAAGCAAAAGCACTTCGTATTTTACGTAGTGTGTTGGGCACATGATATGTTTTCGAGTGTGTGGCACATCGGTGCAATGTGCATATTTTGCATAAACATACAATTAAAATGGCGTATTTTTTGGTTTAGAGGTAATTTAACAAGCCGCTCGCCGAGTTTCAAAAATTTTAACAACCGGCTCGCGCGAGCCGGACCCACCTTCAACCCACCCCTGTATACATCTACCAATTTGATAGGTAAATACATGAAAATAGGTAAATAGGTAAATACAAACACAAGGTGAAAACTTCACGAAAGTTTCTCCATTCTTCATCGAAAGAGGTTTGAAAAAAATTTCTGAATACGAAATGAAATCAGTCAAAAAATTATGAGATGGAACACTGCTTATAGAAACCTCAAATACCAAACAAGCTATAACACCCTTAAGACAACACATCTAAACACTATGCCAATCAAAGCCGAACCTCACAAATTTCTCAACACCAGCAAAGGTGTAATTTCCCATTTTGATTTACTCTACTGTGACATCGAAGAATGTAAAGCAGAAATTGCACCACAAGGTGTCAGTGACTGCAGAAGACTCACGCGCAAGAAAGAAGGAATAATTACTAACACCATATCTATGGTACTAAGCTTCAACACGGATAAACTGCCAGACAGAATTAAAGTCGGCTTCCATAGTTGTGAAGTGCGACCTTTAATCCCAAATCCAATGAGATGCTTCAACTGCTAAGTCTTTGAACCGCATCCCGCTGCAACGAAAACTCTGCCAAATGTAGCCTCAACAAGCATGACGGAGAATGCAGCCAGACAAAATGTGCCAACTGTTCCGGAGAACACCTCTCATACTCTAGAGCAGTGGTTCTCAAACTGGGTGCCGCGACAGTATGACTGGGGTGCCGCAGCAATAATTAAGAAATGTAAAAAGAAAATTGCATGAGGAGTTAAACGAATTTGAGGTCCTACTTTTAATGCAAAATTGTAGACAATTCGTTAAAATCTGGAATGGTCTAAATCAAACAAGTTCGTCTGCCTCAGTTCGCAAAAGCGCAACTCACGACCAAAAGATAATCCGAGGAAAAATAAGGAAATATGATCCTAGCTACCTCATATCGTTTCGCTTTGTTTCTGTTGGGAACGAACAAGTACCGGAAGGGCAATGCGTTATCTGTCATAAAATTTTGGCTAACAGCGGCTTAGTTCCATACAAATTAAAAAGACATCAGTCTGGAAAGCAATCAGTCTGATTTAGTACATCAACGTGAAGAAATCTTTAACGAAATTTGTCCAAAAATTTTTGTAGCCCGACAAGGGTGCCGCGAGATTGTTTTAGCTTGGTAAGGTGCCGCGACAAAAAAAATGTTTGAGAACCACTGCTCTAGAGATTGTCCTTGACTTATGGAAGAAAAGAAAATTATTGAATTTAAAACACTGAATAAACTAACATATTCCGAAGCACGGAAAAAGTTCAAAGCAACATCTGCACCGTTCACCCGTTCGTTTGCCAATATAGCAACGACAAAAATAAAAAAAATCTCAATAGCAACCCAAACAATAGCCTCTACATCTACACCGTACAACTACTTGGGCTTTGAGTATTTGACCACAAACTCAATTGGATACCCCATCTAAAGAACCTAGAAAAGAAATGCATACTAAGCACTAATATTCTAAGAGTTCTCAACAATAGATCCTGGGGTTCTGACAGAGCAATCTTATTAAAGCTCTACAAACTTCTAATGAGCTCTAAGGTGAACTGTGGTAGTATTGAATACGGCTCCGCCAACTCTCTGCACTAAAATTGATAAATCCCATCCATCACACCGGTATAAGTATAGCCACTGGTGCCTTTCGCACAAGCCCAATCCCCAGCTTACTTTGTGAGTCCGGAGAACCACCACTACAACTAAGGAGGGAATTCCTTGTGTTCAGCACCATAAATCCTAAGAAAGATTTATGGTGCTGTCCAAGAGGACAACGTCTGGAGAAGAAGATATAATTTTGAGCTTTATAACTTATAAAGGGGGGTCAGGAAACAGAGACATAATAATAATAATCAAGATTGGATTTGGAGGACATGTAGCACGCTATGACAACATCGTGCCAACGCGAAGAAACTTTAAGGGCATACCAATTTCCGGCAGTAGAGGCAGAGGGAGACCAAGGCTGAGATGGAAAGACGGCGTTTCTGAGGATGCCAGAAAAATTGGTGCAGCTGACTGGAAGCGCCAGAGACCGGAAAGGATGGCGGACGAGGCTGGAGAAAGTCGAGGCCCTGTAGGGTTGTAGCACTACTGATGATGATGATGAAGCTATTATATAAAAACCCTCAGTCTCTCACACCACCTAACACAATCTCACAATCTCCTTACCAAACAAAATTATATCCAGTTATATAACCGCTACCAAAGAACTATAAAACCTTTAAGCTTAAGAATTAAAGAGATAATAAAAACCCATAAGATTACGTTACCAAGCCCAATGTGCATCACCTATGGAGAGACGGCCCAGTGGGCGCTTCCACGACCAACCCTTATCCACACACTAGACAGGTTCACTAAGGATCCCACAACAACGGCTCTACTAAAGGCCCAATATAAAATACTAGAAGCCAAACTAAGCACCTATACATGGCTCCTTACAGATGGCTTCAAGAACCAAGACGCAGTAGGAAGTGCTTTCAAGTGCTCATCAGAACACGCATTTGCCAACTACCGTCTAGTCGGCCTAACCAGCATATTCACGGCAGAGCTTTATTGAATATAAAAGGCAATACAATACATCCTTCTGCAACCCAGAAATAAATTTGCAATAGCAGTCGACTAAAGAAGTGCCCTCAACGATCTTGACTCCCGCTTACCAAAACACCCTTTGATGCCCGTCATCCAAATAGCACTAAATTCAATAAAAAATATAGGATCTGATGTAATTTTTATCTGGGTCCCTAGTCACCTTGGAATAGTAGGTAATGAAAAAGCTGACGCACTTGCCAAACAAGGAAGCCTAATGCCAAGCACAGAAAAAAAACCAACCCTCGACAAATGCTACTTAAATCCTGGGAAACTGATTGGAAAGCAATCCTACAAAACAAACTTCGGGAAATTAAAAACACCACTTCTAAATTGGAGAAACCGTAAGGAAGAAGTCGTACTATGCCGACTCCGAATTGACCACAGCCGTTTGACATACGCATACCTCCTAAAAGATGAAGAAGCCCCCTTTAGCGACGTATACAATACCAACCTATCAGTATCGACACATTTACCAAACAACATATCCGAGCTCATACACGGAAAAAAGTACGCTTTAAAAATTACAGTTTCAAATAGTAGCAGCGGCCTTACGAATTTGAAACTGCAAAACTACAAATTGCTTTTGTGAAAATTACAGTTTCCGGTTTTATTACTAAATAAGTTTTAAAAATCACAGTGTGCGACTGTAATCTTTATAAATTTGTATTCGTAATGCCGCTGCTACTATTTGAACTGTAATTTTTAAAGTGTACTTTTTTTCGTGTAAGGCAGGGGTCTCCAAACTTTCCAGCCTTAGGGCCATACTGATTACTCCAGTAAGTTCCGAGGGCCAAAACCATATTATCATTGTTGCCGGGGGTAAAAAGTGAAATAGTCCACTGATGAAAAAAAAAGTCCGAAAAAGTACGCAACGTTTAAAAAAGGCTGCCAATCGAACTAAAGTCCGCAAAACGGCAACACTGCATATTATTAATTTTCCTGTCATTATCTGTAATTTTTAGATTAGTCGTAGAGTACGAGCCATGAGGAGTAACATGACACGACATCTGGTGGACACAAGCGGAAATAGGTAGTACCTTCTATCGCTAACAGATGGCGCTAATAGCACGTACAGAATAATCTCGTTGGTTCGAGAAAGTTCTGGTGTCTTCCACTCACTTCTAGATGGCAGTAATTGGAATATATAAGAAGGCTAGTGGCGCAACCACAAGTCAGTTCCTATGACACTGTTGTGAAATAAAATAGTGCGTACCTCCTTAAAACGTGTTTGTGCGTGTTTAAGTTTAAGACATCTTTGTAACAGTATTTTGATTTGAATTGTTGCTTTTGTGTGTCATTTTGTAGTATGGAAAAGAAGCGAAAAATTGATAGTGAATGCAGAAAATTCAAAGATCAGTGGAACATTCAGTATTTCGTAATTGAGTCCAGTAACAAGGCGCTATGTTTGATTTGCAATGAAAGCATAGCCGTTCTCAAGGAATATAACATTAAACGTCATTATGAAACAAAACATTTTCAAAATTACTCAAAATATACAGGAAGTTTGCGGACAGAAAAATTCGAAGCTATGAAGCGCGGATTGAAATTGCAGCAATCTTCATTTACAAAACTCAAAACTGAACAAGAGGCTGCAACTCGTGCCAGCTTTCGTGTGGCTCTTGAAGTTGCAAAACGTGGAAAACCATTCACCGATGGAGAAATGATCAAATAATGCATAATTGCAGTAGCCGAAGAAATGTGCCCTGAAAAGGTAAATTTATTAAAAACTATCAGTATGTCAGCAAACACTGTGGCTCGAAGGGTAGAAAACAACGCTGAAAATATATCCTCTCAACTGTTCGACAAAAATGGACATGTTGAGTGGTTTTCTTTGGCCTTGGATGAGTCAACGGATGTGTCAGATACTGCTCAGGTGTTGATTTATATTCGAGGAGTAGATAAAAGCTATGAAGTGCATGAAGAACTTCTTGATATGTATAGTATTCATATCACAACTACTGGTACAGATATTTTTAAAGGAGTTGAAATGGCCATTAATCAAAAGAACCTTCGATGGAAAAACTTGAAATGTATTACACCTGATGGAGGCAAAAACATGAGTGGGAAAGATAAAGGAGTGATCGCTCTTGTGTCAAAAGCTGTAGAAAATGACGGTGGTTCAAAACCATTAGTCTTACATTGTATCATTCATCAACAGTCTTTGTGCGGAAAATGTTTGGATATGTCTGAAGTTCTGAAACCAGTCATATCAACTGTTAATTTTATCAGATCTTTTGGGCTGAATCACCGACAATTCCGACAATTTATTGAAGAGATTGGAGAAAATGACTTACCTTATCATACTGCCGTACCTTGGCTTAGTTGTGGGAGAGTCCTTCAGCGCTTTTTTGAACTTCGAGCAGTGATCGAATTTTTTTTGAATGAAAAGCATCGCCCTCTTACTGAATTACAAAACAACGCATGGCTGTGGAAGTTAGCATTCTATGTTGATTTGACAAAACATGTGAACGAACTGAATTTGAGATTGCAAGGAGAAAACCAGCATCTTCCTGATTTATACACTAATATCAAATCATTCCGGAAGAAATTGATACTGTTTCAATCACAACTACGAAGTAAATGTTTTTCACATTTTAAAACATGTGAAATATTCAGCCACACCACTGAGACTGAGTTTCCTATCGATTTTGCAATCGAAACTTTGAGTGCTTTGAAAATAAATTTTGATACCCGTTTCTCGGACTTTGATGCCATTGCGAATCAAATTAAGATTTTTCAGAATCATTTTGATACTGACATTGAAACCCTAGCCCCGGAACTTCAAATGGAAATGATTGATCTACAGTGCAGTGATATAATTAAGAACAAATATCAAAACTCATCTTTGTTGGAATTTTATAAGAGTCTTCCACTGACACAATTTGATAATTTGCATAAATTTGCTCGTGGGCTGTTTTCTGTTTTTGGTACTACTTATTTGTGTGAGACGACCTTCTCCAAAATGAAGTACACAAAAAATGTTTACAGATCTAAATTAACTGATGAGCATCTTAAATCTCTTTTAATAATTGGTACAAGTAAAATTAGTCCACAACTACAAACTATTGTCAGTGGAAAATCTCAATTACATAAATCTCATTAGTATTTCATATGTCATTATGGTTGTTATAAGTTATGTTTTTATTTAAAATGTATAAAATGTTAGTTGGATTCATTTCAAAATTTGAAACAAGCTTCAGATTTGTATCCATACTTTCCTCAGTTATCTGGATTGATAATTATTTTTCAAACACTTTTTATAGAATAGGATGGTTGCGACAGTTACTACGTGGTAATTCATACTTACATTGAATTGAAAAATTCTATTGAATTTTTCAATTCAATACTTTTTATAGACATCGAAATTATCGATAAACTATGAGTTTAAATCTGAGATCAGAATTATAAATCTACTTTTACCGGAAAATGTGTACTTTTTTGTGTGTTACATTATCACGGGTGTCTTGTTGTACAGCCCATGCTTTGTGTATGTTAATGTAAACCTCTAACAATTGCCAACAACATTAGGTATATGTACACATTTGCCGGAAATAATTGGTAAATGTAAGTTGAACTCACATTTACCAACTAAGAAGGTAAATGTGTACATATACCGGTAAATGTATACATTTACCAAACTACGTACTTTTACCGTAACAGATAAACCGTCAAAAATTGTTCTACGTCATTCTGTTTATCTAAATTATTTCTAATTATAATTTGAAGTGGAGAAATATGTTTCTTTTTTAAATTATTCGTTGGCGTGTCAGCATTTTTTCAATTACAAATCGATTTCGCATTATCATATATTTGTGTTCTTTTATGAAAGGGTTTGTAATTATGATCAATTATTCATAAGTAATTTGTTATCAAATAAGGCAATGAAGAGGATGTTTAATTATTTTGAAAAATATTTAAATTGTGAGAAAGTTGGATTCTAATTGTAAACACTGTGGGAATAAATTGAAAGCGCAAACAAGCAAATTGTGATTACATTTTAAACTACTTCGCTTTATTAATTGGCAAAGTGATGTTTTTTTTTTGTTTGGATTAAATCGTGTGTTTAATTGGAAGTTTGCTCAAAGTGAGGTGGACGTGTGATGGGGTTTTGTTATTGTTCGTTGCTTGTGATTGATCGATTGCCTGAAGTAAACAAGTTTAAACGCTTTTGGGAATATCAGAATTTCACAAAAAAAAAATAATAACAAGAAGAAAAGGAGAACGGTCCCAAATTCGCACGGACATGAGCAGGTGGTGTTACGTAATACCTTGACAGCTGCTTTATGCAATACACTCTTAAAACTCCGAAATCATTTTTACTCCGGAACTTTCCCAAACTTAATTTAAGATCCATTTTATATTTCCCTTTAAAATAAAAAAATAAATAAAAAAGTAAATTAAATTGTTTTTTTTGTCCTAAAACTTTTTACCCAAACAGAAACAACTAATTATTTTTTTATTTTAAACTTGCAGTTAGTTTAGGATCAGCATTTCGTGTAATTTTTTTAGGGGTTGAAAGTAAGTGAAATTGGGCTGTTAAATTTTTGATTTTGTTTGTACTTGATCCCTCTAGTCCTGGAGGAGGCTTTTGCTAGGGATATTACGCTGGAATAAATTTAAGCCTTTGTTGACAATATTGTTTTGATTTACTGTTGAAAGTTTGAGGCTACATTTTATTTCCCCGGAAATAAAATAACATTTATTCCCCCACAAATTACCTCATTTTTTTTCACCCCCAACAAAAATTATTTACATTTAACAATCGTTTCAATTAATTAACGCAAACAAACCAAAGGGCATCCGTTCCATACACCAAATAAACAAAATAGTCCGAACAAAATTAACGTAGAAAATTCACAACGTAGATAATAAGATAATAATTTTACCATCCCCTTTTGTTTCCGTTATCTAACTCAGAGATTCTCAACCTTTTCTCACTTGACCTAATTTTTGCTGCTCTCCCTCTCAACCCTTCTCAACAGCGCCGAAACAATTTAAATTTCACAAAACCGATGCTTTCATTATTTATAACAATCATTCAAAATCTCAATTTATTTTACAGTTTAAGGCAGCAACCAAAGTTCTAAATCTAGATCGTAAATTTGTGTTTAATTATCGTTTTAAATTAAATATGTGCCTAATTATTGTTTCATTTCACTCTTAATTGATTTTATTAGAAGAATATAACGCCACTGACGCTACATTGGCGTCACTCCGTTTCTAAACAAATCTTTTTTTTATTTAAACCGTAATCTGTATTTATTCGTGATGTAACGAATATTATTATGTAACTGTTCGTATTCGCAATCAACAAAAAAATAATTTAACTTTAAAGAAACAAAAAAGGCGTTCTTAACTATCTTCGTATGTTAAATATCTTTTAGAAACAGAAAATTACAAATAAAAAGTTATTTTCCTGTTCTTCTTCTTATAACATCTATAAAATCTATTATTTATTATTATTACCTTTATTGGCATTATTATCACAATACAGAAACTTGCTCACTATACAAAAAATAAGAACACCAACCCAAAAATACCCCAAATACCCAAACTTAAAAATTAAAAATTCTTCGCCCGCATTAACTTTACTCAATCACTAGACTCTTTCCACTATCACTCCCTTCCGCTCCAAAATTTCACGCTTTATGGGCCACCCACTACCTGACTCATCCTTCCAAGACTCCCAATCTTTACACATTTTCTTCTTCTGTACTTCCCATGTAGGGTTTCTGAATATCCGCACTTTTTAAAAACCGCGGTTTTCGGTTTTTGAAAATTATAAACCGCGGTTTCGGTTTCGGGTTCGGTTTATAAGAACTTTTGGTAGTAGTGCCTAATATTTAAACAAGATCTTAGTTTTGTACAAAAGTTGCCATTAAGGGAAAATGATCTTTCGGAGTAAGTGGATGTAGCTTTAATTGTAAAGAGTACTTGAAACAAAATATTTAATCTTTTTGTTCTCTCAGAAGTTCTTTTATATTTAGCAAACTCTTTTATCATAGAATTGACATAAACGGTCATATCTTTTGATCGCGTTGACTTACAAGTTTGATTTTTTCAAAGAGACCGCAGACCCGAGTATTTGATACAAATTTCAACTTGTTACCTCTACGCGTTCCTGAGAAAAATGGTCTTGACAGACAGACAGACGGACGGACAGACAGACAGACGGACAACAAAGTGATCCTATAAGGTTTCCGTTTTCAGTACGGAACCCTAAAAACAGAGTATGTCATTTTTCATACAGCTAGAGCACCTATGCTGAGAACATTGATTTGAAAATACAAAACCACTGTTTAAAAAGAGCTAAAGAAGCAAAGTTCCTAGGAATCCACTTGTAAGAGTGAATCTCCTCTGGACAACCACCATACAAAAAAATAGTCGGTTACTACATCAGAAAACATTCCAAATTAAACATCTGCGCAATTTGGTGAACAAGGAAGACCTGCTAAATTGGTATTTTGCCGAGGTGCAATCTATATTAACACATGGCATTATTCCATGGGGAGCTACATCACTTATAGAAGAAATACTTCTAGCACAGAAAAGAATTGTCCGAAATATAGTGGGAATAAAAGCAACAGAATCGTGCAAACCACATTTTAAAAATTTAAATATCTTGACAGTTGTCAATTTATATATACTGGAAACTGCCTCATATATCCACAAAATTCGCGATACTCTCCAAAGTCACAAAGATATCCATACATATGACACAAGAGGAAAACACCACCTTTTTCCCAGGAAAACAAATTTAAACTTGTGTTCAAAAGGACTTGAGAATCAAGGAAATAAAATTTACAATAAAATACCAAACACAATAAAAAATTAAATGTCACTTATAAAATTTAGAAATAATTTGAAAAAAGTTCTATTAATGAACCCGATGTACTGTCTTAATGATTTTATGTATTTTAAATTTAACTAACTTATTACTTTTACTTATTGTAATATTGTATTTTAATTATTTTTTGACATAGCCTATAGATATTTTATGGATCTCATTTGGTAAATAAATAATTTGAATTTGAATTCAAATCACTGACACAATAAGGTTAGAACGTTCAGCGCCTCTGTGACAAAAATTGCAAACTAGTAAAAACGCACAGTGACGGGAACACCATTTGGTCCTTGTAATCTAGGTTGTATGTAATCTAGGTTAGTACCTAGATTTAATCTAGCTTAGGTTATGTTATATTAGAGCCAGATAAATTCAGACTAAGAGGCCGAGACTTCTTGATTCAAAATAAGAAAAATTACATTTAAATTACATCTCACGTCGATGTTTTTTGTTTAGTGCCGCAAGTTGTTGTCATAGTAACAACAAACAAAAATAGTTTAATAATGAAACTCCATTTGATTTACATAGGAGTTTTACGCACGATTTCGATACTTTTACACACGATTATAATAAGGACATTCTTCACATTCAATAATGTATTTATTAATGTGTTCATTTTGCTGTGTGAGTAGTTAAATTTATTTAAGTTACAATTAGATAACTAAGGATGCAAAAATTAATAAAAATAGATTCAATCACAATATTTGTAATTCGCATTTAAAAATAAAATAATTTTGGCTTTTGCATCTCTTAATCTATTTCTACGTTCAGACAAGAGCTGACCAGTGGTTTTTCCATGGTGATTTCACGGTGATTAAATCACCGGTAGTGAAATGTCGCTCATCCCCACACATCACCCATAAGCTCAAAATTAATTTAACTAATTATTTGAATTCGCGAATATCGTCGGCACAAATGCTTAAAAATTGGCATTACATTTTCTTGTAGTAATACTAGATAGCTCTGTATTAAAGTTGAGACTGAGGAATAAAAAACTTACCCTATAGAAACTTACCCAATTATTTAGTTCTGTCGTTCAAATTTGAATGTCAGCTTATGCAGACTTAAATCGATTCAAGGATTCATTTTTCGAGTTACGGATAGTTCAAGAGTTGATCCATTTCAATGATTCAGTTCTCCGTTTTTATCGGAACTAATTGTAAGTTTTTGTTCCTTTCGGTGGTAAATCAATATTTAACTAGTTGGGAATATGCTGACAATACCAACAAGAAACTAACTAAGCCCGTTCATCCCCTGCTTATTTGCGCTTCCCTGTTAATTCCGCGTTATTTTTATTTGTTTATTGAAAATGTATTTGGATGGCTTTGGAAACTTTGACTTGCAACCCGCTTCTAATTAAAGCGAATCGGCCAAACAAATAGGGAACAAAACCGAACCGTCTTAAGCCCTTCAAACACATAGCACAAAACCAAGGCTTAGGGCTTTGTGATAAACAAACATGCAGAATAAGATAACAATACTGATTGCTATGTTAAATTTAATGCTATAGTGGGATGCGTAGATTAACCAACACTAACACCACCAATAAACTAGTCCGAATATAAACTAAACACTGAATTACTGAATGGTCTGTTTATGTTTAAAAACATGTTTATTGTTTTGTTTACTAGACGGAATTTATGGATCGTTTCAATTTACTCACTTTGCTTTTTTTATTCATTTATTTGCTGCTTTTATCACTTGACAAATTGCTGCACTAATCTTATTACTCACTAAATTTACGCACCGTTTTATTTATTAATAAAACATTTTAAAACTCTTTAAACAAAAAATAACCTTCAAGAAAATACATTAAAAACTAACATTAAATTACACGGAACAAAACTAGACAAGACCAAAGTGGAATAGACAAGTTTAGACTAGATCACGCAAGCTATACAAGAATAGATAAAAGGAATCAAGACAAGTTGATTTCACATTTAACAATGTTTTATTAATATTCCGATATTTAAATACACGTTAGACAGACAACAATGAATAGAGAAGACTAATTTACATTGGTTTAAGTGTAATTCCATATTATTCCACTAACTTAGACTATTCTAGATTATTATGCCATTAATGAAATTAAACTTCGACATCCTTCAACTTATTAATATTCCACACTGTTTTAATAATATAAGCAATCCATTACATAATTCCACATTAATCCACATTCTGCAGATCTGTAAGTACAGAATGGCAAGACTAGACAAACAAGACAAGACTAGAATGTTTTAATTAAAGAAAAATTCCACATTAATCCACTAATTTAGCCTCCAAAATGTTTTATTAAACTCCACATTAATTCCCACTAGACAGACAAAGGTAGATTGATAAGATTTGATAAATGGACAAAACAAACGACTTCTCTGACATTCCACAATGTTCTTTTATTTCAACTAAAATTCCATTAATATGGAATACTACCCTACGAATGTAGGGGAAGCTGATTCCTTCTAAATCACCTCCACTTCCGGAGGTGGTCAATTAAATTGAACAGCCGTTGTACGAGAATCAACACAACCCTTCACATGGAATCTTATGATTCCTGAAGTTGTATATGAAATCTACGCTCACGCACGATTCCATACTTGCACGGGTTCAATGACTCATCAAAACGAGGTCAAACTCTTAAATCCGTCCACAGTCCATCCACTTTCTATCCACTTTAATTAGCTTTTAAACAGCTGTAAACAGCTTTTTATTAGGGCTTCACACGAGACGAGATAGGGCGAGAGTTTAAAAAATCTCGTCTCGCTCTCGTATGTTGTGTAAAAAATTACTCTCGTCTCGGTCTCGCTCTCGCTCTCGTAACCGTTAGTCTCGTCTCGCTCTCGTAACCGTTAGTCTCGTCTCGCTCTTGCTCTCGTAACTATTTGTCTCGTCTCGCTCTCGTTACCGTTTTTCTCGTCTCGTCTAATCTCGCCAAATATCGTTCTTGCTAGAACTTATTGTTAAGATAGTCCAAAACGAGGTAATCAATCATTCATTTTATTGTAAACTAATCACTGTCTCTTTATATAAATTTTCTATTTGGTTACTATTAATATCTTCTAATTTCGCTTTGTTCCATCCACATGAAAATGTAGCGATAACACACCATAAATGTCTGTTTATATAAACCTTCTATTTTGTTGACGATTTAAAAATAATAATAAAAACGAACATAATTAGAAATTGTCTACGACATCTATTTCAGATTACGAAATCTACTCTTTTAATTGTAATATAATGAAATGTAACTTGCCCGAGCCTGCAGTTCAAATTTATGCAAGAAAATATTACGGCTGCCAGTAGCGAAAGATAGTATGTTCTAGATCTTCCTCCTCCTCTAACCCCCTCTGACCTTGACCCTGACGTTGATCTGACCCTAGCCTTTGCCCTTGACCTTTGACCCTGACCTTGTTCTTGATCTGACCTTTGGCCTTGACCCCCACTTTTGGATCTGTGCATGCGTGAGATTTGAAGATGTACAACTGCTAACGGATTTATGCAGCTGCATACAACGTGGAACTAATAAATTATACCGGTCTAATTAATTTCTTGAAATTATCCCGTGTTTAATTTAGTAAACATATTAAGATTTTGATATATCAGTAGTCGGTTAACCGTGACCGGATGTTTGGCACTCATAACAACTCCCTGTTATCTTATCAGCGGTGCGCGAGCGGAAAAAATAATAAATTACGAAGCGCGGTCTAATCAATTTCTTAGGATTACAGGTAAAAATAAATAAAGCTATTAGTAGAATAAAATAAAAGTTATAAAAAGTTATTAGTAGAATAAAAATATATATTTATTTACAATTACAAATATAATATAAAAACAGTATAATAATCACTATTTTACAATAAGTGCATATTTTTTAAAGTACATTAGTTTCATCAATCCAGCATTTCACATACACCTACGATCCTCTACGACGCAACACTTTTTTTATCATGTAGACATCTTAACGACAACTGATATTAATTAAGAAGATCATCGTCAAATATTATTCGATTATGTCGGCTTCTCTTACAGCGTTTTCTATAGTTTGAATCTCATAATCCTTAGATGTGTTTCTAAATTGTGACTTTTTAACAGCCATAACCATTCAACCAACTCGTTAGGATCATTCCGTTCAATAAACGAATTAAACGACTTCCCGCTTGCAATTTTCTCATTGAGGTAATGTATGTTCCCTTCGAAATCGTAGTCTGTGAAAACACTTTTTTCATCTTCTTCTCTCTTAAAAGAGTTCAATTTTCTGGCATCCACTTTTCTTCTACTTGCATCCACTTTTTATCTACTCGCATCCACTTTTCATCTACTTGCACACACTTTTCATCTACTTGCATCCATTTTTCATCTACTTGCATCCACTTTTCATCTACTTGCATCCATTTTTCATCACGATAAACAGGGTGTGAGATCTATGTAACCCTACGCTAAACAGGGTGTGAGGTCTATTTAACCCCACGCTTAACACGTTGTGAGGTCTATGTAACCCCACGCTAAGCAGGGTGTGAGGTCTATGTAACCCCACGCTTAACAGGGTGTGAGGTCTACGGTGCCCCACGTTAAAGAGGGTGTGAGGTCTATTTTTAGTTAGCTTTAATCAGCTTATAATCAGATTTAATCTCATTGGATTAGTTGTGTTAGCATTAGGGTAGGTTAGCATCAGGTTAGGCTACGTGAGGTTAGGAATGAAGCGCGCTTCATTCCGCCCTGTTACCTAACCTAATGCTAACACAACTAATCCAATGAGATTAAAGCTGATTAAAAGCTGATTGAAGCTGATAAAAGCTAACTAAAAATAGAACTCACATCCTCTTTGACATGGGGCACCATAGACCTCACACCCTATTAAGCGTGGGGTTACATAGACCGCACACCCTCTTTAGCGTGGGGTTACATAGACCTCACACCCTGTATAGTGTGAGGTTACATAGACTTCACACCCTGTTTAGCGTGGTGTTACATAGACCTCACGCCCTGTTTAGCGTGGGGTTGCATATACTTCCCACCCTGTATGGCGTGGGGTTACATAGACCTCACACCGTGTTAAGCGTGGGGTTACATAGACCTCACACCCTGTATATTGTGATGAAAAGTGGATGCAAGTAGAAGAAAAGTGGATGCCAGAAATTTGAACGCTTTAAAGAGAGAAGAAGATGAAGAAAGTGTTTTCACAGACTATGATTTCGAAGGGAACATACCTTACCTCTATGAGAAAATTGCAAGCGGGAAGTCGTTTAATCCGTTTATTGAATGGAATGATCCTAACTAGTTGGTTCAACGATTATGGCTGTTAAAAAAGTCACAATTTAGAAACAAATCTAAGGATTATGAGGTTCAAACTATAAAAAACGCTTTAAGAGAAGCCGACATAATCGAATAATATTTGACGATGATCTTCTTAATTAATATCAGTTGTCTTTAAGATGTCTACTTGGTAAAAAAAGTGTTGGCTCGTAGAGGATCGTAGGTGTATGTGAAATGCTGGATTGATGAAACTAATGTACTTAAAAAATATGCACTTATTGTAAAATAGTGATTATTGTACTGTTTTTATATTATATATTTGTAATTGTAAATAAATATATATTTTGATTCTACTAATAACTTGGCTTTATTTATTTTTACCTGTAATCCTAAGAAATTGATTAGGCCGCACTTCATAATTTATAATTTTCTCCGCTGGCGCACCGCTGATAAGATAACAGGGAGTTGTTATGAGTGCCAAACATCCGGTCACGGTTAACCGACTACTGATATATCAAAATCTTAGTATGTTTACTAAATTAAACACGGGATAATTTCAAGAAATTAATTAGACCGGCATAATTTATTAGTTCCACGCTGTATGCAGCTGCAAAAATCCGTTAGCAGTTGTACATCTTCAAATCTCACGCATGCACAGGCCCAAAAGTGGGGGTCAAGGCCAAAGGTCAGATCAAGAACAAGGTCAGAGTCAAAGTTCAAGGGTAAAGGTTAGGGTCAGATCAAGGTCAGGGGTCAAGGTCAGGGTCAAGGTCAGAGGGGGTTAGAGGAGGAGGAGGATCTAGAACATACTTTCTTTCCCTATTGCTGCCCGTATTAGAATCAAAGATTGAAGAAGAAGTATGACCGGGATCAGAAACGAGACTCTCGTGTCTCGCGAGAACAAGACCATATGCGCTCTCTCGCGAAAGCGTACATACGGTGTCGCTCACACATAAGCTCTCGCTCTCGCGAGAGTGAGACCACATGTGGTCTCGTCTCGTTCTCGTCTCGCTTTTACGAGACGAGACGAGACGATAAAAATATCGTTCTCGTGTGAAGCCCTACTTTTTATAACAGTTCTGGACCAAAATCCCATAAGGATTCAGACCCCTATGTAGGGTCTGAATTCACATTTCTTCCGGTCACGCGAATGGTTCTAGCGCATGCGCACAACTCCAATACCTGTTTATTGGTTGATTATACCTGTTTGAACCTATTTATTGGTTGATTAAACCTGTTTATTAGCTGATTAAACCGGTTTATTAACTGATTAAACATGTTTATTAGCAGATTACTACCAGTTTAAACCTGTGATAGAAAATACTGCATGAACAGGTATTGGCGGTTTGCGCATGCGCTAGAACCAGACATGTGACCGGAAGAAATGTGAATTAAGACCCCTATGTAAATCCTTATGGGATTTTGTCCAGAACGGTTATAAAAAGCTGTTTAATGGTGTTTCAAAGCTGATGAAAGTGGACGGATTTAAGAGTTTGACCTCGTTTTGATGAGTCATTGAACCCGTACAAGTATGGAATCGTGCGTGAGCGTAGATTTCATTTACAACTTCAGAAATCATAAGATTCCATGTGAAGGGTTGTGTGGATTCTCGTACAACGGCAGTTCACAAGTTGGACGGATTTAAGAGTTTAACCTCGTTTTGATGAGTCATTGAACCCGTACAAGTATGGAATCGTGCGTGAGCGTAGATTTCACATACAACTTCAGGAATCATAAGATTCCATGTGAAGGGTTGTGTGGATTCGTGTACAACGGCAGTTCACAAGTTGGACGGATTTAAGAGTTTGACCTCGTTTTGATGAGTCATTGAACCCGTACAAGTATGGAATCGTGCGTGAGCGTAGATTTCATTTACAACTTCAGAAATCATAAGATTCCATGTGAAGGGTTGTGTGGATTCGTGTACAACGGCAGTTCACAAGTTGGACGGATTTAAGAGTTTGACCTCGTTTTGATGAGTCATTGAACCCGTACAAGTATGGAATCGTGCGTGAGCGTAGATTTCATTTACAACTTCAGAAATCATAAGATTCCATGTGAAGGGTTGTGTGGATTCGTGTACAACGGCAGTTCACAAGTTGGACGGATTTAAGAGTTTGACCTCGTTTTGATGAGTCATTGAACCCGTACAAGTATGGAATCGTGCGTGAGCGTAGATTTCACATACAACTTCAGGAATCATAAGATTCTATGTGAAGGGTTGTGTGGATTCTCGTACAATGGCTGTTCAATTTACTAATAAAGCTATCTACATCAATCGCGTGAACCATCAATTCTATAGCTGACCACTCTGTTCTTAAACTGACAGAAGCTTGGATCATGTTCTGCTGGACCGGCTTCACTGTTACTTGGAGGTGTTTCTGTGATCGTAGATCTCCTGCATACTTTAGCCTTGTTGGGGATTGTTGATTGCATATTTTAATTTAATTATTTGAATTCGAGCGCGAACAGTCGGAGTGAACAGAGGTACCGCGAGCGATTAAAAACAAAAAAAACGCGGTATATCTATTTTTAGCACAAGCGATAAACTCACGAGTCCTAGTACAAGTAAAAACACTATAACTAAAACGAAACAACCAAAGCGACAGCCTCGGCTCGCAATAGAGCCGAGGGCATAACGATAAAATGTCACCTTCAAAACGGAAAGAAGATGCTGCAACACTATCGCCACAAATATTGAACGATACCCAATATTGACAGATACAATTGGAACCATGATGATCTATCCCAGAATCGGTACTACCTTCCTGAAGACATCGAAAAGAGCATGAACAGCGACTAATCCGCGAGTACCTCACAAAACGTCCAACGGCCAACACAACAAAGTAAGATTAAAATCCCGCCAATCTATCTAACAGAAAATATTAACTTCAAAGAAGTTATTAACGACATAAACAAATTAGTTAGCGGTACTAACTATACAACTTTCTCAAATTATAAACATTTAAGAATCAACCTCAATAACGCTGAGGATTACCGTACACTAACAAATTACTATAAAGAGACAAACATGAATATTATACATACCAAAACCCCAAAGAGAAGCTGCTTCAAGTAATTATAAGGAATGTACCTATTTCACTAACTGCGGAGGACATCATGGAAGAATTAGCCAAAGTACAACTACCAATTATAAACATCTCAAGGCTATATGATAGGAATAAACACCAATGCCATTGTGCTCATTAAATACCTAAAAGAAACTATTCTTCACTTCATCCCTCAAATCAAAACATTTATCGTTAACAATATACTACCCTCCCTTTTCAATGGACCATAAAAAACCTGTGCAAATCAAAAACATAACAATAGTAAACTGGAATGCAGACGGCATTAAACAACACCGAACACTATTCATAGCGTTCCTCGCAATATATAAAGTAGACATAGCCTGCATAACCGAAACTCATCTTCACGTCGACGAACGCTTTAAAATACCAGGATATAAAATATACCGCAAAGACAGAACAACAGTAACAGCCTCAGGAGGAGTGGCTATTCTAATTAAAAATAATCTTACCCATTACCCCCTCGACGAAAATAATTACATCAACCTAGAAGTAACAGGAATAAAAATTATTCCACAAAACAAGGAAACGCTCAAAATCAATTGTGTCTACAAACAGACAAACAAACTCCAATTAAAAGACATCACAAATCTCTTCAAGAAGGATGAGTCTACGTTATCAATCGGGGAATTCAACTCGAAACATACCTCATGGGGCTGTCGGGTCAATAACCCCAATGGAATCAAACTCCACAAAATACTAGCTCCACACCCCTACATAGTCAAGGCCCCCGAAGAACATACCTAAAAATCGTACCGGCAAGATCACCAATCCGACATACTAGACATAATAATAATGAATAAATTCAAGAAAAAAGTCTTTCAACGGGTCATCCCCAAATTGGGATCTGACCATTTTCCAGTCTTCATAACGTTCATAGCTACTCCAACACTAATCTTACCTTCTCAAACTCTATTCAAAGGTAAAATAGACTGGAAGATCTTTCAAAAGACCCTCGACCAGAAACTAAACTCCAAAGTCAAGCTGTCCAACCCCAATTGAGGAATGTATCCACAACGCAACGAGAGAAACAACACGTAAACACAATCCAACCGCCTACCAAATTCCACCCCGCCACATAATCGAACTGATCAACAAAAACAAATCAAAATCAACAATGCGTAGAGAATGGCAACAAACCCGAAACAACCAAACCAAAACCACCCTTAACAAAGTCACACATATAATCAAATGGGAAATGGACAACTACTATTACCAGTATACTCACGAACAATCGAACAACTAAGCTCCAAGGACCCTGGACTGTGGCGAACAACCAAAAAACTACTCAAACAACCAGAAAACATCTCGAATATAATATACAACGGCACTATATATCAAACCGATGGCGAAAATTGTCCGACATTTGCGAACCACCTAACAAACATCTTCACAACAACAATTACCGACGAAAACAAAAGACACGCAACACAAATCACACAACACATTGAAACGCATCGGCCAGCGACCGTAGATTCAATCGACGAAATAACCCTACCAGAAGACAAAACACTAATCTCAAACTTACCTAAAAAAAGGCTCCGGGTCACGACTTAATTACGAACCAAGTAATAAAAAACCTAACAAAAAATACACTATAATACATAATAATACTTTTTGACACATGCTACAAGCAGCAATACTTCGCCAAAATCTGGAAACACGCGCACATAATCTTATTCCACAAACACGACAAAAACAAAAACTCCATAGATAGCTGCAGACCGATAAGCCTGCTTCGAACGATGTCAAAACTCTTCGGGTAAACAATACAAAAGACTCAACGTCCAAATCGCAGAAAAAAACCTCATACCTCCCACACAATGTGGATTCAGAAAAGGCCACTCAACCCTATATCAACTTCAAAGACTAACTGAAATCATTGAAAAGGGCTATGATGATAAAAAATACACCACCAGTATTTTCTTAGACATCACCAAAGCCTTCGACAAAGTTTGGCTGTGCGGACTAAAATATAAAATACTTAAACTTGATCTACCAAACTACCTAACATCAATTATATTTTCATTCCTTGAAAGTTCTTCCAAACAGAACTTTCTCTGTTAGAGTAAACAATGCCACCTCCAACACGAAAACCATCAACGCTGGTGTTCCCCAGGGAAGCGTACTCGTTCCCACCCTACATAATATCTTCACACATGATATTCCCGTTATTTCTAACGCCGATATTGGAATGTTCGCAGACGATACAGTAATCTCCACACAAGATCTAAATCTGCAGATAGGAACAGAAACGCTGCAAGCAGCGTATAACCAAATAGAAAGATGGTACAAGAAATGGTGCATCACTATCAACTAAGCCAAAACAGAAGCTAAAGTATTCACCCTCAAACACAATATAGACGCACACCAACTCAATATCAATGACAAGAACATAACATGGAATCCTAAAGACAGCGCAGTAAAGTTTCTAGGTATATACATGGATACCAGATTGTCATGGAATTACCATGTCAATGAAAAATTAAGCCAATGTTATGCCCGACTCGCACAATTATACCCGATTATGAACCGCAAGTCGTCACTACACATAGAATGCGCGACCCTTCTATACAAATCGCCCACTTATAATATATGGGTGTCCGATATGGGCAGGAACCGCGAAGACAAATATCAAAAAAATTCAAACGCTACAAAATAAAGTCCTACGCACAATTGTCAACGCGCCATGGTTCATCCGCAATAAGCAACTCCACTATGAACTAAATATGCCAACCACCCAGGAATTCATATATAAATTAACAAAAACCTTCCACACAAATCTTGAACACTGTGACAGCGCTACATACTTCAACCTAGGACAAAAGAATATCCACCAACGCCCCAGTCGCAAACTACCCCAAGATCTCATACATGAACGTTAGAACCGACGGAGAAGACCAATCCAGGAATAGGATAATATCAACTACTTCACAATTCCATACTCGCACGCGTTTACAAGTTCAAACACAAAATTGATTACGCGGCGTTTCTAATTGCTGTAGTTGTACAATAGTTAGGGCTTTACACGAGACGAGATAGGGCGAGAGTTTAAAAAATCTCGTCTCGCTCTCGTTTGTTGTGTAAAAAATTACTCTCGTCTCAGTCTCGCTCTCGCTCTAGGAACCGTTAGTCTCGTCTCGCTCTCGCTCTAGTAACCGTTAGTCTCGTCTCGCTCTCGCTCTCGTAACCGTTAGTCTCGTCTCGCTCTCGCTCTCGTAACTGTTTGTCTCGTCTCGCTCTCGTTACCGTTTGTCTCGTCTCGTCTAATCTCGCCAAATAATGTTCTTGGTAGAACGTATTCTAAGATAGTCTAAAACGAGGTAATCATTCATTTTATTGTAAACTAATCACTGTCTCTTTACATAAATTTTCTATTTGGTAACTATTAATATCTTCTAATTTCGCTTTGTTCCATCCACATGAAAATGTAGCGATAACGCACCATAAATGTCCTATTATATAAACCTTCTATTTTGTTGACGATTTAAAATTAATAATAAAAACGAACATAATTTGAAATTGTCTACGATATCTATTTCATATTACGAAATCTACTCTTTTAATTGTTATATAATGAAATGTAACTTGCCCGAGCCCGCAGTTCAAATTTATGTAATAATAATAAAAATATAAGAAAATATTACGGTTGCCCGTATTTGAATCAAAGATTGAAGAAGAAGTATGACCGGGATCAGAAACGAGACTCTCGTGTCTCGCGAGAACGAGACCATGTGCGCTCTCTCTCTCTCTCTCTCTCTCTCTCGCGAGAGCTTACATACGTTCTCGCTCTCGCGAGAGTGAGACCACATGTGGTCTCGTCTCGTAAAAGCGAGACGAGACGAGACGAGAAAAATATATTTCTCGTGTGAGGCGGTCCTTTTTATAACAGTTCTGGACCAAAATCCCATAAGGATTTACATAGGGGTCTGAATTCACATTTCTTCCGGTCACGTGAATGGTTCTAGCGCATGCGCAAAACGCCAATACCTCTTTATTGGCTGATTACTACCTGTTTAAACCTGTTTATTGGCTGATTAGACCTGTTTATTCGCATTAAACCTGTTTATTAGCTGATTAAACCTGTTTATTAGCAGATTACTACCAGTTTAAACCTGTCAAAGAAAATACTGCATGAACAGGTATTGGCGGTTTGCGCATGCGGTAGAACCAGACACGTGACCGGAACAAATGTGAATTCAGACCCCTATGTAAATCCTTATGGGATTTTGGTCCACAACTGTTATAAAAAGCTGTTCAATGTTGTTTCAAAGCTGATGAAAGTGGATGAAAAGTGGACGAATTTAAGAGTTGTCCTCGTTTTGATGAGTCATTGAACCCGTACAAGTATGGAATCGTGCGTGAGCGTAGATTTCATTTACAACTTCAGGAATCATAAGATTCCATGTGAAGCGTTGTGTGGATTCTCGTACAAGGGCTGTTCAATTTACTAATGAAGCTATCTACATCAATCCCGTGAACCATCAATTCTATTAGGGTTTCACACGAGACGAGATAGGCGAGAGTTAGAAATAGGTAATAGATATAGATAATAGAAATAGGTAAATAGGTAGATAGGCGAGAGAAAATCTCGTCTCGCTCTCGTTTGTTGTGTAAAAAATTACTCTCGTCTCAGTATCGCTCTCGCTCTAGGAACCGTTAGTCTCGTCTCGCTCTCGCTCTCGTAACCGTTAGGCTCCTCTCGCTCTCGCTCACTTAACCGTTAGTCTCGTCTCGCTCTCGCTCTAGTAACCGTTAGTCTCGTCTCGCTCTCGCTCTCGTAACCGTTTGTCTCGTCTCGCTCTCGTTACCGTTTGTCTCGTCTCGTCTAATCTCGCCAAATATCCTTCGTATCGAGGTAATCATTCATTTTGTTGTAAACTAATCACTGTCTCTTTACATAATTTTCTTTACATCATTTTCTATTTGGTTACTATTAATATCTTCTAAATTCGCTTTATTCCATCCACAAGAAAATGTAGCGATTACACACCTTAAATGTCTGTTTATATTAACCTTCTATTTTGTTGACCATTTAAAATTAATAATAAAAACGAACATAATTTGAAATTGTCTACGACATCTATTTCTTATTACGAAATCTAGTTTTTTAATTGTTATATAATGAAATGAAACTTGAAAATATTACGGCTGCCCGTATTAGAATCAAAGATTGAAGAAAAATTATGACCGAGATCAGAAACGAGACTCTCGTGTCTCGCGAGAACGAGACCACATGCGCTCTCGCTCTCGCGAGAGTGAGACCACATGCGGTCACGTCTCGTTCTCGTCTCGCTTTTACGTAACGATACGAGAAAAATATCGTTCTCGTGTGAAGCCCTAAATTCCATAGCTGACCACTCTGTTCTTAAACTGACAGAAGCTTGAATGATGTTCTGCTGGACCGGCTTCACAGTTACTTGGAGTTGTTTCTGTGATCGTAGATCTCCTGCATACTTTATCTTCTTGAAGGTGTAGGGTGAATATTCAGTATTTATACTGAATAAGCCAATCAAAATGTGCCGGATCTATCACGTGTTCAATAACTCATCCAGACAAGTTGAAGCAGGAAAATGCTGACTCGACAGTTCCATACTTGCACGTGTTCAATGGCTTATCCAAATTTCTCAGAAAACACCAAATAAGTTCAAACACTCATCTAGACAAGTTGAAACAAGAAAATGCAGATACGCCAGTTCATGTCAACTACTTCACAATTCCATACTCGCACGCGTTTACAAGTGCAAACACAAAATTGATTACGCGGCGTTTCTTATTGCTGTAGTTGTACAATAGTTAAATTATTGCAATAGGAACCGGAGGTGGAGGATTTAGAAGGAATCATCTTTCCCTACTCATATTATTCGACATTCCAAATCATTTTAAAAAATTTTATTATTTTGTTATTACTATTGACATAAGAATTACTTGTGTAATAAAATAGGTTTCTATGTTGAGCTGTAACTGTATTTAATGAGTAATTTTAATTGATTTTATGTAGGGGTTGTTTTTATCGCATTCGCTTTGTTTGCGTAGGGTTTTTCCTTGTTTTAATTTAGTAATCGATAATAAGTAAACTGTCTCACTTTATAAGCAGTAAAGAGGTAAATGAAATGATCTCCCGTCAAAAACAGTTTGTTACTACCCTCCTAAAGAAGTGACTGGAACGTTATATTTATTACACCTTAACCAGCGTTTTAAAAATTAGAATATTTATTACGTTATGTCAGTTCAATAAGGGTTGAATTATCATAGCATTTCAATACGGGCTTTTTTATTGAGAGGGGGCTTTAAACGCGTTAAAGTGTGATTTCTAGGGTTCTTTTAACTTTGAAAGTTCATTGTAAGAAGGGAGTAAGTTTTTAAGTTCTTAATTCCAGTTTTTTTTTTTAATTACTAAAGAAAAATAACTTTTGGTTTAGTTTGAAGGGAAAGGAGATGAAATATTGGGGAAGTATTTTAAGTATAAAGTGGGGGCTATAAATTTTAGTACGGGGATGATGACATAACCGCGGGGACATGTGTACATTGGCTAATAAGAATTCTTGGGAGAGCGGCGTCAGCGAGAGCGTTAAAATACACTTTTAGGTATTTGATGTGAATGGGGTTGTTTGGAACGGTTTCTTGAATTTAATTCTAGCTATTCCACCATGAAATAAGCACACAATGTCGATGTCTAATATATCACTCGGCGTGACAATGAAATTACCAATACAATTACGATAATCTATCACTTAATTTATCTTTAAAATACAATACCATTTTCCGCCGCTTGAATTATTACCCCCTTATTGTCGCGTATTATGAATTGTTATTGCAATATTGGATATCACGTCGCATTTCGCACCTGCGAAAAAATTAAAACTTCCTTTACAACACCAGTTTTTTTCATATATATAAACAGGTATCTTAAGCTTTTTTCCACCCCCAGTGTGAATTCTTGCATTGTGGCAGGTTTCAAAAAGAAATATTTTCGCAGGCATGCATATTTTATTTAAGCTCTCTGGTGTAAAATCGAGACATCTATTATATAAGTTCACATCTCACTTACTCTGTGCACAAGTCTTCCTAGAAAATCAAACGCAAACAGGCGGAAGATGTCGTTCACTTCACACCCCGTGTTTACACAAATGCACGGGAACGTTTTATTTATTTATTTAATCGCCAGCGTGTATTTTTTTGCTCTCTTCCTTATTGTCGGCGAAAATGTGTTTTCAAATAACGCGTAATATTTACAACCCACTACAAAAAAACATCAAGAGAATTTGCAAGCTGCATCCTTTGATTTAAAAATAAACCTGTTTCTAAGTTTAATAGATGATAATAGACATAAATTATTTCTCTACAAAGTTGCTTTGTGAAGATCCTAGCCTGAAACATGTCACATGTTCACTTAGCCTACCTCAACGCAACAACTGCTTTGTGTTCTTTACTGTCTATGGTAAGATGGATTTTCCTTTATTCAATCTATATGGGTTAGTGTTAGTTTAGGTTCTTGTTAAAATTAGAGTTTATATTTAAAGTATAATTAATGAAGGGGAATTGATAAAGTGTAACGTAATCAGTGTAAAGTTGCGATTTGAATAATTTTGATCGAAATGTTCAAATTAGCATAAATTTATCTTGCATGTAATTAAATTTATTATTGAGGAATATAATTCATGATTTGCGTTATTAGATAGGAGCGTAGTATTTGCGTAGGTGAATAAAATGTGTATAAAGTATGGAAAGGGTCAAGTCCTGCGGCTTATACACATCCGAGGTTTTGAATTTCATTTCTGTTTATTAGAAAATCAAAAACGGCGTTTGCGAAGCTGTTGCTTTATGAATTATTAATGCACCACGCCGCCATGTAATAGACCTTTGCACTTTACCCAAACCCCGGAAAAATCTATGCGAAACAAAATTCCAAAAATAAACATAATTAAATTAAAATAAACTAAAACGCAAAATTAATACACGCTGCATCAACCCCAAATATATTTTTCGCAGTCTTGAAATAAATTTCGAAGCATAATTTTAATGCAAATGTGATTTTAATAAATATTTAAATGAAGCTCTGCATAGAAAACGGAATGTTCAATAAAAATTCAAAACGTGTTTTTACTACTCGAAAAACCCTCTTAATACCTCACCGGCAAACAAATCTAATACCGCGGATTAGTTTTACATAATCGACTGTTAAGCAAACAATCGAAATTAAAAGAGATTAAAACGTGTAATTTAATTTTTTTAAGGGCTGTTGAAAGCCCTTGAGCTAAAATTATTTTGTTTTTGGCCGAGGTTCATAATATAGATTGCTTTATAAACAGTGGCTGCTTTTTTTCCTCCACCCCTATTTATTTGCTTTTTAATATCCTATAAAAATTCACAAAATAAAATTTATCGCATATTGATAAAAGTGGATATAAACAAAAGTTTTTTCTGTTACAGAATTATCTTCTCTCTCACAAATTCAACCCTTAAATATATATTTTTTGTTTGTATGAAACTGATCTTTTATTACAAAACAAAACAACTGTTTTTAGTTGTTATTTCTGTTGAGGAAGTTTATTTTGGAACGTATTTAATAAAGCAATTTTACGGTTTTCGGGCAAATTGAAAGTTGTGAATGTCACAAGCGGCGCACATTCCAAGTATTTCCTAACTAGTTTAAAGCGATATTTTTATATAAAACGTAAAAGTGAATAATTGATGATGTTCGCCTGAACTTCCTCCTTGCGCGAAAATCAAAATAAATCGAGTTATTATATTACATATATTCCATATTTATACAAACATAAATATATTGGCCATATAAACCTAAGAAATACAGAAATATTTTATATTATATATGTTACGGTAAAAGTACAAAATCGGCAAATGTAAACATTTACCGGTATATGTGTATACATCTTCCAATTTGATAAGTAAATGTGAGTTTAAATCTGGAAATCCGGAAAATGTGTACCTTTCGTGTGTTACAATATCACGTGTGTCTTGTTGGACAGCCCATGCGCTGAGTACGTTAATGTAAACCTGTAACAATTTCCAACAACATTATATTAAATGTACGGTGAACTCACATTTACCAACCAAGAAGGTAAATGTGTACATTTACCAAACTATGTACTTTTACCGTAACATATACAAAAAAACCTCTAAGTTTACTTGCACAATTGCTTTTGAAATAATTTTTTTATTTCAACAAATTAACAATTTAAGGCCTAGGCCGCACTACGGCTAAACCGCCGCGGTTTTTAATCGCGTGATTTTGTGACTCAAGTAAGCTAATACAAGCGGCCTCACTTGCGGTTTTTTCCCGAGACTCATTTTGCCCATAGCTGTGTGTTTCTCGAGCAGTTCCGCGGTTATAGCGGTTGCCGCTCGCGGGAAAAAACGTAGTGCGGCCTCGGCCTAATAGACAAACTTTTCTTTTCTGTCTGTCTAGTCTTGTCTGCCTAGTCTTGTCTGTCTAGTCTTGTCTGTCTAGTCTTGTCTGTCTAGTCTTGTCTGTCTAGTCTTGTCTGTCTAGTCTTGTCTGTCTAGTCTTGTCTGTCTAGTCTTGTCTGTCTAGTCTTGTCTGTCTAGTCTTGTCTGTCTAGTCTTGTCTGTCTAGTCTTGTCTGTCTAGTCTTGTCTGTCTAGTCTTGTCTGTCTAGTCTTGTCTGTCTAGTCTTGTCTGTCTAGTCTTGTCTGTCTAGTCTTGTCTGTCTAGTCTTGTCTGTCTAGTCTTGTCTGTCTAGTCTTGTCTGTCTAGTCTTGTCTGTCTAGTCTTGTCTGTCTAGTCTTGTCTGTCTAGTCTTGTCTGTCTAGTCTTGTCTGTCTAGTCTTGTCTGTCTAGTCTTGTCTGTCTAGTCTTGTCTGTCTAGTCTTGTCTGTCTAGTCTTGTCTGTCTAGTCTTGTCTGTCTAGTCTTGTCTGTCTAGTCTTGTCTGTCTAGTCTTGTCTGTCTAGTCTTGTCTGTCTAGTCTTGTCTGTCTAGTCTTGTCTGTCTAGTCTTGTCTGTCTAGTCTTGTCTGTCTAGTCTTGTCTGTCTAGTCTTGTCTGTCTAGTCTTGTCTGTCTAGTCTTGTCTGTCTAGTCTTGTCTGTCTAGTCTTGTCTGTCTAGTCTTGTCTGTCTAGTCTTGTCTGTCTAGTCTTGTCTGTCTAGTCTTGTCTGTCTAGTCTTGTCTGTCTAGTCTTGTCTGTCTAGTCTTGTCTGTCTAGTCTTGTCTGTCTAGTCTTGTCTGTCTAGTCTTGTCTGTCTAGTCTTGTCTGTCTAGTCTTGTCTGTCTAGTCTTGTCTGTCTAGTCTTGTCTGTCTAGTCTTGTCTGTCTAGTCTTGTCTGTCTAGTCTTGTCTGTCTAGTCTTGTCTGTCTAGTCTTGTCTGTCTAGTCTTGTCTGTCTAGTCTTGTCTGTCTAGTCTTGTCTGTCTAGTCTTGTCTGTCTAGTCTTGTCTGTCTAGTCTTGTCTGTCTAGTCTTGTCTGTCTAGTCTTGTCTGTCTAGTCTTGTCTGTCTAGTCTTGTCTGTCTAGTCTTGTCTGTCTAGTCTTGTCTGTCTAGTCTTGTCTGTCTAGTCTTGTCTGTCTAGTCTTGTCTGTCTAGTCTTGTCTGTCTAGTCTTGTCTGTCTAGTCTTGTCTGTCTAGTCTTGTCTGTCTAGTCTTGTCTGTCTAGTCTTGTCTGTCTAGTCTTGTCTGTCTAGTCTTGTCTGTCTAGTCTTGTCTGTCTAGTCTTGTCTGTCTAGTCTTGTCTGTCTAGTCTTGTCTGTCTAGTCTTGTCTGTCTAGTCTTGTCTGTCTAGTCTTGTCTGTCTAGTCTTGTCTGTCTAGTCTTGTCTGTCTAGTCTTGTCTGTCTAGTCTTGTCTGTCTAGTCTTGTCTGTCTAGTCTTGTCTGTCTAGTCTTGTCTGTCTAGTCTTGTCTGTCTAGTCTTGTCTGTCTAGTCTTGTCTGTCTAGTCTTCTGTCTGTCTGTCTGTCTAGTCTTGTCTGTCTAGTCTTGTCTGTCTGGTCTTGTCTGTCTTGTCTTGTCTGTCTAGTCTTGTCTGTCTAGTCTTGTCTGTCTAGTCTTGTCTGTCTAGTCTTGTCTGTCTAGTCTTGTCTGTCTAGTCTTGTCTGTCTAGTCTTGTCTGTCTAGTCTTGTCTGTCTAGTCTTGTCTGTCTAGTCTTGTCTGTCTAGTCTTGTCTGTCTAGTCTTGTCTGTCTAGTCTTGTCTGTCTAGTCTTGTCTGTCTAGTCTTGTCTGTCTAGTCTTGTCTGTCTAGTCTTGTCTGTCTAGTCTTGTCTGTCTAGTCTTGTCTGTCTAGTCTTGTCTGTCTAGTCTTGTCTGTCTAGTCTTGTCTGTCTAGTCTTGTCTGTCTAGTCTTGTCTGTCTAGTCTTGTCTGTCTAGTCTTGTCTGTCTAGTCTTGTCTGTCTAGTCTTGTCTGTCTAGTCTTGTCTGTCTAGTCTTGTCTGTCTAGTCTTGTCTGTCTAGTCTTGTCTGTCTAGTCTTGTCTGTCTAGTCTTGTCTGTCTAGTCTTGTCTGTCTAGTCTTGTCTGTCTAGTCTTGTCTGTCTAGTCTTGTCTGTCTAGTCTTGTCTGTCTAGTCTTGTCTGTCTAGTCTTGTCTGTCTAGTCTTGTCTGTCTAGTCTTGTCTGTCTAGTCTTGTCTGTCTAGTCTTGTCTGTCTAGTCTTGTCTGTCTAGTCTTGTCTGTCTAGTCTTGTCTGTCTAGTCTTGTCTGTCTAGTCTTGTCTGTCTAGTCTTGTCTGTCTAGTCTTGTCTGTCTAGTCTTGTCTGTCTAGTCTTGTCTGTCTAGTCTTGTCTGTCTAGTCTTGTCTGTCTAGTCTTGTCTGTCTAGTCTTGTCTGTCTAGTCTTGTCTGTCTAGTCTTGTCTGTCTAGTCTTGTCTGTCTAGTCTTGTCTGTCTAGTCTTGTCTGTCTAGTCTTGTCTGTCTAGTCTTGTCTGTCTAGTCTTGTCTGTCTAGTCTTGTCTGTCTAGTCTTGTCTGTCTAGTCTTGTCTGTCTAGTCTTGTCTGTCTAGTCTTGTCTGTCTAGTCTTGTCTGTCTAGTCTTGTCTGTCTAGTCTTGTCTGTCTAGTCTTGTCTGTCTAGTCTTGTCTGTCTAGTCTTGTCTGTCTAGTCTTGTCTGTCTAGTCTTGTCTGTCTAGTCTTGTCTGTCTAGTCTTGTCTGTCTAGTCTTGTCTGTCTAGTCTTGTCTGTCTAGTCTTGTCTGTCTAGTCTTGTCTGTCTAGTCTTGTCTGTCTAGTCTTGTCTGTCTAGTCTTGTCTGTCTAGTCTTGTCTGTCTAGTCTTGTCTGTCTAGTCTTGTCTGTCTAGTCTTGTCTGTCTAGTCTTGTCTGTCTAGTCTTGTCTGTCTAGTCTTGTCTGTCTAGTCTTGTCTGTCTAGTCTTGTCTGTCTAGTCTTGTCTGTCTAGTCTTGTCTGTCTAGTCTTGTCTGTCTAGTCTTGTCTGTCTAGTCTTGTCTGTCTAGTCTTGCCTGTCTAGTCTTGTCTGTCTAGTCTTGTCTATCTAGTCTTGTCTGTCTAGTCTTGTCTGTCTAGTCTTGTCTGTCTAGTCTTGTCTGTCTAGTCTTGTCTGTCTAGTCTTGTCTGTCTAGTCTTGTCTGTCTAGTCTTGTCTGTCTAGTCTTGTCTGTCTAGTCTTGTCTGTCTTGTCTTGTCTGTCTAGTCTTGTCTGTCTAGTCTTGTCTGTCTAGTCTTGTCTGTCCGTCCTCCTCGGTGGTGTAGTTGACAACATACCCGCCTTTCAATGCGGGAGACCCGGGTTCGAATCCTGGTCGGGGAAGCCACAACTAGGGCGGTTTTCATTAACCGTCCGGGCTGCCCACCCTGAATGAATGCAATATATGCGATACCGGGGTGGCGCATACTAAAAGCCAAGGTGGAATAGGGGATTTGGTGAGAGTCTTGTCTGTCTAGTCTTGTCTGTCTAGTCTTGTCTGTCTAGTCTTGTCTGTCTAGTCTTGTCTGTCTAGTCTTGTCTGTCTAGTCTTGTCTGTCTAGTCTTGTCTGTCTAGTCTTGTCTGTCTAGTCTTGTCTGTCTAGTCTTGTCTGTCTAGTCTTGTCTGTCTAGTCTTGTCTGTCTAGTCTTGTCTGTCTAGTCTTGTCTGTCTAGTCTTGTCTGTCTAGTCTTGTCTGTCTAGTCTTGTCTGTCTAGTCTTGTCTGTCTAGTCTTGTCTGTCTAGTCTTGTCTGTCTAGTCTTGTCTGTCTAGTCTTGTCTGTCTAGTCTTGTCTGTCTAGTCTTGTCTGTCTAGTCTTGTCTGTCTAGTCTTGTCTGTCTAGTCTTGTCTGTCTAGTCTTGTCTGTCTAGTCTTGTCTGTCTAGTCTTGTCTGTCTAGTCTTGTCTGTCTAGTCTTGTCTGTCTAGTCTTGTCTGTCTAGTCTTGTCTGTCTAGTCTTGTCTGTCTAGTCTTGTCTGTCTAGTCTTGTCTGTCTAGTCTTGTCTGTCTAGTCTTGTCTGTCTAGTCTTGTCTGTCTAGTCTTGTCTGTCTAGTCTTGTCTGTCTAGTCTTGTCTGTCTAGTCTTGTCTGTCTAGTCTTGTCTGTCTAGTCTTGTCTGTCTAGTCTTGTCTGTCTAGTCTTGTCTGTCTAGTCTTGTCTGTCTAGTCTTGTCTGTCTAGTCTTGTCTGTCTAGTCTTGTCTGTCTAGTCTTGTCTGTCTAGTCTTGTCTGTCTAGTCTTGTCTGTCTAGTCTTGTCTGTCTAGTCTTGTCTGTCTAGTCTTGTCTGTCTAGTCTTGTCTGTCTAGTCTTGTCTGTCTAGTCTTGTCTGTCTAGTCTTGTCTGTCTAGTCTTGTCTGTCTAGTCTTGTCTGTCTAGTCTTGTCTGTCTAGTCTTGTCTGTCTAGTCTTGTCTGTCTAGTCTTGTCTGTCTATTCTTGTCTGTCTAGTCTTGTCTGTCTAGTCTTGTCTGTCTAGTCTTGTCTGTCTAGTCTTGTCTGTCTAGTCTTGTCTGTCTAGTCTTGTCTGTCTAGTCTTGTCTGTCTAGTCTTGTCTGTCTAGTCTTGTCTGTCTAGTCTTGTCTGTCTAGTCTTGTCTGTCTAGTCTTGTCTGTCTAGTCTTGTCTGTCTAGTCTTGTCTGTCTACTCTTGTCTGTCTAGTCTTGTCTGTCTAGTCTTGTCTGTCTAGTCTTGTCTGTCTAGTCTTGTCTGTCTAGTCTTGTCTGTCTAGTCTTGTCTGTCTAGTCTTGTCTGTCTAGTCTTGTCTGTCTAGTCTTGTCTGTCTAGTCTTGTCTGTCTAGTTTTGTCTGTCTAGTCTTGTCTGTCTAGTCTTGTCTGTCTAGTCTTGTCTGTCTAGTCTTGTCTGTCTAGTCTTGTCTGTCTAGTCTTGTCTGTCTAGTCTTGTCTGTCTAGTCTTGTCTGTCTAGTCTTGTCTGTCTAGTCTTGTCTGTCTAGTCTTGTCTGTCTAGTCTTGTCTGTCTAGTCTTGTGTGTCTAATCTTGTCGATGTGTTGGCTCCCTTACTTTTCAACCTGTATATAGCGGATCTGCCTTTCCTAACCACTTCTAGGAAATTTGGATATGCGGATGACCTTGCGATTGCCGTACAACACAAGAACACCACCGCAACAGAAAATACCTCAACGAATGATGTTACCACACTGGGATTCTATTTTCGTGAATGGAGATTGAAGCCAGTTTTGTCTGTATAGTCTTGTCTGTTTAATCTTGTTTGCTTAGTCTTGTCTATCTAGTCGTGTGAATCCTAACCGGTGTTCTGTCCTAGCGATTTTGTTGGTATCCTAGGTGTCCTAGATTGGGGACTGCTAGGTCGAGCTCATTTCAAATGTTGAGATGTTTCGAGTTATGAGAAAACGTGAATTTTGTAATCGCATAACTGGTATATTTATGTCCGAGAATTCGCAATAGAATTAATGAAACAACTTTCGATATGTCGAAATCGAATCATTCCCAACGGAAAGGTCCTGGCAGGAAGGAAGCAATCGATTTATCTGTCATATAGGAAGGTTAATTGTGTTTCTTTCAGGACAATTGATGGCCAATATTGATGTTAGACCATAATGGAAAATTCAGCGGAAAGTTATAATAATCATAAAAAAGAATGTGAATTAGCTGCGTTATTAAGGTTTATAACAAATGCCCTTGTTTAGCATCCCCTATATTAACAGCGTTAATGAGAGCAATATGTTCTCGGTTAAACGTAATTGCAGCTATTATACTTATATTAGGCCCTTAGAGGAGATAGTGTAGAGCTGCAATTAATTCCGGGGAAATTAAAACCTTCAGCCACTTTTCCACGTATCCATTGGAAAGGGATTAATAGATTTTTTTTGTTTGTTTTCCAGTGGCTTGTTCGACGGTGACTGTGACAAAGTGTCAGGCGGCATTAAGGACTTTGCAAGCATTTCCATTCTTTAAACCGACATGTCTTTGTCGGGAGCCACACGTGGATCCCGAATGCAACTCGTTCAGAGACTTCCTGTTCGACCATCCCTGCGTGTTCGTCCTGAAGAAAGGTAATTCCCGAAGAGAAATTGTATGAAATTTGTGCGGGGGTTTAGTTTTCGGATGTTTATATAGATGTGCGGGCTTAAAAAGTTTCGGGCGACGAAAAATAAGTTTTATCGACAGTAAGGGGAAAAAAGTAGAAAAGGTGTAATCTCATAACACTCGAATATATCATTTCGAATGGGAGCATGATTTTTGTTGAGTCGTTTATCACTTTTTGGTGTACGTGTCTTGTCGAGAACCGGAACGCGCAATGAAATGTTAGCGAGTGAGATTATGTGGAAACGTCGGCTTCCACTACAATAATCATTGAATAAATTACGCAGCCCACGGTGCCGGCTTTACTTTATCCATATCGATGATAATTAGCTACTTCCAAACTCGAATTGACAATTCGTCCCGGAATTTATGGTTTACTTCCATTCTCCCACTTCCTTAATTAAAATGGATTAACAATCATAAAGTTTATTAAGAGAAAAACAATATTATCCCACCCCAGAGTGAATATTAGCGTAGACGGTAGAAAGAAACTAAAAAAAAAAACGCAATCTATTTTAATTAAAACCAACTTACTTCATGCAGCAAATATTTGAAATTGATCAACAATCCTCAACTTTATTCAAGAGTTTACCGAACTTTTTCCATAATATGTTTTACTTCGAATTAGTATCAATTTCCATTAACATAAGCGAAATTCCGTTTCTTCCGCAAAATCAATTTCGTTTATTGCCAATATTTAAAATTAGTCGACTATCTCCAAGTACATCGCGATCTTCTCCAACTCGCTTTTACTTTGGGGTTTTTTCCCCTTACTAAGCTAATAAACTGATGCAGCCGAGGCATAAAAATCCCCTATACATATTTTAATTAAAATTAAATTTCTATCTGCTGTAAATATCACAAAGCGATTGTAATTTCTGCTGTAATGTGTGCTTTTCATTTTCGGATTGAAAGCTCCAGCCCTGAAATAACAGATAAAATAAAGTCGTTGCTTAACATTCAATATAACAAGACTGGATGAGACGTATGTAGATAACAGCGTATGAAATCATGCAAGACCAGACAAAACCAGAGAAGAGCATAGTAGACCAAATAAAATCAGACAAGACCAAACAGGACCAGACAAGACCAGAAAGAGCAATCCAGAACAGACAAGATTAGACAATACCAGACAAGACAATATCAGACAAGACCAGACAAGACTAGATAAGATTAGACAAGACTAAACAAGAGCAGACAAGAGTAGACAAGAGCTTACGAGAGCAGACAAAAGCAGACAAGACTAGACAGAACCAGACAAGACCAGAGAAGACCAGACAAGGCAATACAAGACAAGACCACGCAGGAACAGATAAAATCGGACAGAACAAACAAGGTTAAAGAAGACTAGACAGGACTAAACAAGACTTGGGATGATTAAACAAGACTAATAAAGATTGTACAAGACTATAGTCCATTTTTTTTAAGAATGCAGTACATGGAAGATACACTTGCGTCACTGGCGTAGAATTTAGAAGATGAGATGAGTTAATTAAAATTAATTAACTCCAAGTATATTTTTTTCGTACGCCAAAGCATGTTAAGCTGTTAGTTGCCAATGACTGCCGTGTACATTCACAATTGTCATCTGATCTGTTTGTATCATCTAGATTTTTTTGCGTTTTTCTCCATTTATTTGTTTGTATTATATTACTATTGTTGCCATTTTGTGTATTTAATAGATATTCAATCAAACCATTAATAAATTACTTATTTTATATTCAAAGTAACTATATTTGAATTTAGCGCCAAATTTTGTAACTAGATTTGACATTTGTCATTGTGTAAATCAGGTTTCTAGTAACTGCATTCTTAAAAAAATGGACTATAGACAATACTAGTAAACTAAAAAAGACAAGATTAGACTAGAAGGAAGTCTACTCAATCTACTAGAATACAATCGTTATCATCAGACATGATTTTAGACGATTAAAAATAATTAAAGAGTAAAAGAGTATTATTGTCTTGGAGAGTGAAGAAAATATTTTTGTAATTTGTGTTTGAGGTAATAAATAGTGTGTAGGTTTGAAGTTGGGGTAATTGGTCGTCGAGCTGAAAGCGTATATTTTCGTTGTTTTCCACTTGTGCTCGTGATCTCTAGCTGCGGCGGTCTAAACTTGGAGCGATTTTATTTGAAGTTGGTCTGATAAGTTTACCGGTCCTCGGCGTTCTCTATTCGTTCGTTCGTTGGGAAAATTGACACTCAGGAAATAGCTAATTATTCGTTTTGAACCGTTTTATGGATTTTGTACATACGTGCTGTAAATGTGTTAGGCAATTTAGTTGAGATGTTTTCAGAGAAAGACCCGTATCCGGTGGATGCTCTGCCCACTTGCAATCACGCTCTGTCCGTTTGCCAGCAAGAACGAAAGTGCATCAAACTGTACGACGACTTCAAATCCAACTGCAAAGTGAGAGATAACAAATGCCGAATGGAAGACAGGTGTGTTTTAATCCGCTTATTGCAATTGTTCGAGTGGTGTTTTCTTGTAGGACGTTGTGCCACGAGTCGTGGGCGAATTTAAGGAAGTCTCCGATGTTCGGATGCATTTGCCCGATAAATCACATGAAGAAAAGGTGCGATCGTATCTTTAGTATGGTAAACCACAACCCGTGCGTGGGTAAGTGTTTATCCTAGCAATCACCTACTCTCACGTCCGTTACTCACAAATATATTCCAAATACACGAATTCGTAAGAGAGACCTAATCTGTCAACAACCGAATTTGACGGAGTCTTTTGTTTGTTTATTCAGTTCGCTTCTAAGGGGGGGTATGCGATATTCTATTAAGTTTTATAATCGTTGTTTTATTAATACCAAGTTATTCACCGCGGGCACAGACGGAATCGGATTGAAACATTTTGTGTTTTCCATCAAGATTCGGCAGGCATATCGGAGCACTGAGGCCAGTAAACTGGCAATGCCGAACGCATGTTTATAAATAGGTTCGGTGACTCCGTTTTGGGGTCCAGCGATGTATCTGTTTAATGTTGCATGACAATCGTTATTCTGCGCTGTCCGGTGCTATACGATGCGCTACGTATATATGAATACCGAATATATTTACATACATATTAACATTTATAAAATGCACTGGACTTCACAAACCCCCCTTTTATCTCTTGCTTTCTCTGTGTTTATCTCTCTCGCAGGATATGATCTGTTCGTGACAGAGGCTCGCGAACCGCGGGACTCCTAACACTCGATTCACATGTGCTTGCACAGTTTGCATGCCATGGTTTTGTAATGCATTTCTGCGCTCTTTTATCCTTCCTTGTAGATAACATTTTGTTATAAAATTTATGTTTCAGACATACTTCCGTTTAATCCCGGCCCCGATTCTGATTATGATTCTGATAACGATGCACAGCCTCCTTACGATCCCGACCAGGACTTTTATAAGAACTACTGGTCGCCACCAACCAACCTGTATCCCTATTTCTTGATCAATCCCACATCGATGCCCCCATCGCACGGCACTGCTCATGTCTACGGCACAAATAGCACGCAACGCACTGGTACTAGCACAGATAACAAAGGCACTGATCTAGGCACTGATTCCCGCTCCGTAGAAGAAGCGTTCATCACTTCCTTACAATTTCCAGAGCTCGACGGCTCGGGTGAGACCGACTTTCTCTACCGTCATCTGTTTCCATTTGTTTTTTTTTTATTATTATTATTTAATCCATATATTGATTCTGTCTTTGTCTTTCATTTTAAATTTTATTCATCACACTGATTGAGTTTAGCCTTCACTGATTCGGACTACTGGGCCTCATTTCAGTTAAGGTGATTTCAGCTTCGGAAAATGCGTCTGCCTCATTTGACTACGGGCTAGGCAATTCCATAGTCGAAAACCCGCTAGTAGACGCGGCCAACGGCCTCGATGCTCATGCCGACAACGATCACATAAGCGTGAGCGTGTTAAAGAACAAGGGAAGGGGTGGCGTGACCGTAACAAACATCTCGCAATATGATGAAGACTTGGACAACATCGTCACCGCTCAGCATCAAAAGTACCCAAGTACGTATCTCAGCGTCCTGGCTCATAGCGGCTTTGCGGGATCGAAAACCGGAAATAATATTAATAACTAATACTCGGTACAGCCGCTTCCGGGCTCGACACGATTCGACTTTGGGTACTGCGACGACAGTGCAAGCAGGCGGATATTCCATCCTCTTGCATAATAATAAATTCTTTAAATATTAATATTTATAGCAAGTCCTGTCTGTGCTTTATAGTAGTCAGCATCGTAGAGCCGCCATGAGCTTACCCTATTTATGTACAAATCGTACACGGATAGTACAGGCGCTATTCACTTGCAGCCAGACTGAATCTCCTATATTATATATTGAAACGGGGATTTGCTTCACTTACTTTCATAACTTACCAGATTCAGTCTCGCTAAGAGTGCATGTATATCCATTAATACTTTATACATAGTTATAGCATAACGTTTTTTTTTTTGAAGATGAATAGAAGTTGTGCACATGGTTGATGCACTTTGATACCCCAGCACGTAGAACCATTTGCATGGTCTTCTGTTTGGGGATAAAGCACGTATTTTATATTTTATATTATCAGATGCTAAATGCGCAGTGATATCCCCTTTTTTAATGCACCGATCCTCTCTGACAGCCCACTTTCGGCATGACATTTCGGTTCGCTACAAATTCAACCCCCGACCCCGCCGACCAATTAATTATGTATTACTATCAATTTCAATCTACATTTACGGAATCGGATTCTCCTATTTCAGCCGGAAATCAAATTATAACAATTTTTCGGAACAATCTACTTTATTCTTATCATTTTATAAAAAAAAAAACACTAAATAGGACGCATGTTCTGCATCTGATGAAAAATCTCAAATCTCAACCAAAGTTCAATAATAAAAATCTAACATATATTTAGAAGTAGCCGAGCGGATTTCACGGGGAGTTAAAAGAATTCCTTTCAGGTTCTACAGACCACGGACGCTCGGAAACCAACGAGATCTCTAAAGTTGTGTTTCAAAGTACATGCCATGTCGCAATGGAAAGTTGCAATAACAATTATAATTGCCGCATGGCTCTGGCTCCTATCATACATCATTGCGATATGTCTCGCTGCAACAGAAACTCCTGTATGGAGGCTCTCCAAGCCTTCTACCGCAAACCAGGACTTCCCTGGAATATCGAAATCGCTTTTTGTCTCTGCAAGTAATTTAATTTACAAACTAATCCTTTCACCACATATTCTATTATTAAACACATTTCAGAAAAACGGATAATAAACACGATGCGTGTATGATTGCGCAGGAGAAATTGCATCCTGTTTGCGCACAAAGGATAGAAGGATCCCCTCAGCCGACTTGCCTTTCTTTGGCTGAAGTTTGCAGAGAAAACAAAGAATGCAGGTTTGTAGTGTGGAAAATTAAAAGGAGAATTACAGTCTATAACAAAATAAACGGTTTCAGGACCCGACTGGAATATTACGAGCAGTCGTGTGCGGTTGATAGTGTCACTAAAAAATGTGCTGGATCGCCAACTGAATGCAGATTAGCAATGTTAGGTATTTTAGGAACCGATTTAAGGACGACGTGTGCTTGTAAGGGAACTGATATGACTCAGCTGTATGAGTGTTTAGGTTGGCAGCGGCTTTTGTGGGTTAATCCATGTGTCGGTAGGAGATGTTTAAGGATGTATCTAATTATTCTATTTAATTTAATGTTTTGTTTAGTTGAATCGCAAAAAGATTTCCATATGAAGAAAGCTGCTGAGTTGGCTTTGTTGTCGACTAGTACTAGCACGACGAGTACTACGACAATCAAACAAATTGCGAGGGCTACGATGGCTGCTAGACCAAGTTACACTTTAGGACATCAGATAACCATTATGAGCGCAACTGAAGCTCAATTACAAACCAGAGAAAGCACAACAACTGAGTTTATACCGCCACCCACAACAACAACTACTACGACTACCACAACCACTACGATGGCAACGACCACTATACCACCAAGTAATTTACCCAAATTCAATTAAAGCATTACTCACTTAAGGGCTTCAATTACACTAAATGTATTAATGAAGTATTTCACGAATTTGCCTGGAGGGATGCGGGGGAGTTATATTTATTAAAATTAGTCCATCAACATTTTCTTTCCTGCCTTTCCTCCCACTTTTCATTTTATGTAATTATTACCACCTCCAATTAATATAATGAGGCAACCGACTCTGCCTGCGTTTTATCTACATTTTTATTATCCCCCGCATATGTACAGTATGCATTTAATTTTTACATAAAATGTTATGTAATGCCCTTTTTCAACAGAATTCTGCGTAGTTCAAAGACCGCAATTTCCAGATCAATATATCAAGGAAGGAACCTTCAAACGCGTAAGCTAATTATTCTTTTCTAATTACTTTTAGTAATTGACAGCTAGGAATTAAGTTCTATTTTATCAGTCGTTTGTTTATATTTTGCGCGGCGCGTTGAGGTTGCGTTTCGTTCGCGAATTATTTGACCACGCATGTTGATTTAATCTGATAATAAATGTACATGGAATATTTTGCGCCTTGAATCTACATAAATCAATAAAAAATGCTCACCTTAATTCGAAAAGGAGAGGTTTTAGCTCTGAGACCGTAATACACACAGAAAAAGTTTCCAAAAAGTTTCTCCCTCGTATATACGCGAAAAGTAATTTCATCTTTTTTCCTTTTGATAATGGGAATAATGTGATGAAAATAGTATTTTCATTGTAGCGGCAAAACTAAAAGTAAAATAATTTGTTTGAAGAATTGCAAGTGAAAACTTTCCTCGGAAACTTTTCTTCGGGAATATGTTTTTTTTAACTTTTATTACGGGTCTCCATTAGTTCTATTTAAAACATCTCAGTGGTGAATTAAAATACGATAATCTTTTTTTTTAAATAACTTTTCTTTTCTTTAAAGATGTTTCTTATCAAAGGGATAATGTTGGTGTTGGATGGTGGAAAAGGCTAACAAGTTAGATGATTTTTTTTTTCAGATATATCACGAAGACGAATTCGAATGTTCGGATGTTTGCGAGTGCGAAGTGGGTGAAAAGCTAGCATGTAAAACGATTTGTATTGACAGAATGCCGTGCAAAACTGAGTTTGCATTTTATAATCACGCCGCTCCAGCTTACCAAGCATACCGAGGACGATGCTTATGTTACTCTGGTCGTTTTATCTGTATGAAACCTGCCCCTAATGAATACAGTCTGCCCCAAGGAGTTTTCTTATTTCTTGGATATAGCGAAGTTGATGAGCGTGAACTCAATAAAAATCATACTAAAGTTATTATTCAAGACGTAGTCCATGCTCTACAGGAATTCATCTTAGAAGAAGCCACAAATGGGGTGAGTTTTATTGGTAATTATTACATCTACCTCATTATAATCCAAACTTTTCAATAACTCATGCCTCCCCAAAGATCTTATATCAAAACCCTTAATTCACTCGCAACAAGAAAACATGCTTTGCAAAGATTAAGATGTTTATATTATCAGTGAAATATGTTTTGTTTTCATGCTTCTCGGGTCAAATTTTACCTCAGGGACCTCTGAAGCTACACTGGGTCACTTTTTGATTGCTCTTTCAGACACAATCCCTGTGAACCAACCGGAAAATCATATCAACATGCAACCCTTTGTAAAAGAAAACACTACGTTTCACAATACTAATTTATTAAAAAACCACCAGGTTTAAATATTATTAATAAATCGAGGAATCCTACCTTGTATTAATAAGAAATTTTATTTAACGAAAACACAAAATTTAGAGATCCATATTTATGCCATTTACATAACAAAACATAATTAACATAAAATAATTAGTTTAACACGGAAACAACAATATAGAATTTAAATATTTTTTTGCGAGAAAACGTCCCTTGATACAGTTCCAGCTAGTCTAAAACTCGTAAAAACAACCATAAATCTGTTATAAATACACGTAGTGTTAAAATAATATAATATTAGTTGAAATATAGCTGTAATAAAGTTATAAACTATATAAACCTCTGACCATATATTTTAAAAGGTATAATAAAACAACCCTTACAAATAATATCAATGTTATTTTTTTCTTAATTGTTGCAAAACTGAAAAAAATGGAAACAACCCCTATATTTCAACTTATTGATCTCAGTTTATCTCATTAAATTTTGATTTACTTCTATTTCAATACGGCTTGCTATAATACACACATTTCTATGTTCTCGATACATAGAGGTCGCAACCCTTCGGCGTTTTATTACTTTCTCACCCCATCAATTTTTACGTCCCGCCCCGTCTTTTTTGTGCGGGCTCTGTTGTCTCGCTCCTCATATCAATCCCAGATATCAGAAAATTTGTCCACCACAGAAAGAAACAGGGGCATAAACTTCAAGACGACTTTTATTCCCCTCGTAAAACATATATATTGATAATTTTTTTTTTATTAAATTTTTCATAATTTAATATTCGATTTATTTATAATAAAAACTTTCATGAGAAGATTCTAGTTTTCTATATCAACCAACCAAAAAGATATGATAACTATAAGAACTATATAAAAACTAGTTAGGACTATAAGAATAAAACTTACTTTAAGTTGACAAGATTAAACAGAAAACGACAAACAGGCAATACTAAATCGAAGAGACTAAATGTACAAGATTAGAGAGACAAGCCTAGATATGCAAGACTAGACAGATACGTGTTGTAATAAAAACCAGGACTGGACATCTGTGCCATTAGCGCACATTCCAAAATGTGCCCTTTGTCTCACGTTTTGGATAAATGCAATTGTTTTATAGTTTGTTCAGAAACTAAGGGTTTTTATTACAACATACGACTGGATGGCTAATACTAGACAGATAAGACTAGACAGACAAGATTAAACATACAATAATAGGCAAGTACAATACTAGACAATATAACAAGATTAGACAGGCAATAGTAGATAGGCAAGACACATCGGAAACAGGATCCAAGACTGGAAGGTACTCAATCATGAAACCCTGAGCGATCACCGATACAAATCGTATGAAATAGAAACAGTCTCGCCAAGGAAAGACATACAACAAGGAAAAAGGAGCGGTACAAAACACCTTAGCGCAGAAGCACTTAAAAATAGCATGGCAGAGGAAATGGCAGGTACAACAATTAAAAATGCTCACTCGGAAAAAAGTACACTTTAGAAATTACAGTTTCAAAGAGTAGCAGCGGACTTACGAATTTGAAACTGTAAAAACATGAATTTGATTTTGTTACAATTACAGTTTCCGATATTATTAGTAAATAAGTTTTAAAAATTACAGTGTGCGACTGCAATCTTTACAAATTTGTATTCGTAACTCGTATGTTACCCATTTATAGAAAGTGCCGGGATTCCGCTGACTAACGAACTGCCGGGAACGAGCTAATAAAGGTGCAGGAAGAATACGTCTGGGGACTAGCGTACCAGATCGTTATGAAGAAAACCAAAACGCTGAGAGGCAATAATACACTAGAGGAAGAAAAACAACTGAAATGGGCGTATAAACTCTTCGAAACCCACCGGCCGTTAAGATGGACTTCACCAGAGAAGAAAGAAACCGACGAGATAGTACAGGAAATATCAGCAGAGGAATTAAGGACTGCGGCTACCCAAATGAAAAATGGAAAAGCATCTGGGCCGGACGGGATATCTCCGGAAATATTTAGAATAGTGCTATAAAATCACGAAGTGACCTGTGAGCATGCCTGAATAGACTACTGACGGAGGAGAGATTCCCACAAATCTGGAAAACTGCTCGCTTAGTGCTTATCGAAAAACCGAAAAAACACAAAAAGACTCGGAGGACAGCTATCGACCTCTATGCTTGTAGATTGTACGTGACGACTTGTACTGCGACCTTTATAGATCTATTGTACCCCACCCTCCTCCTCCAAGTGTTGGTGTACTTACCCATTTAGAGCGCCTCCTCTAATCCTGATTCCTTTAGGAATTTCAGGATCTGGGTGGGATTCAAGGCCTGCAGCTCCTCTGTGTTCGAGCAGTGAGCCCAAAGGTACATCTGTCTCTTGCGGAGTAATGCTCCGCAGTCTTTGAACATATGTATGGGGGTTTCCTCTGCCGAGCCAGAGAATCTGCATCCGTCATCCTCCTCTAGGCCTAGGGCCTTGAGATGTTTTCTAAGTCTGCAGTGTCCAGTCAGGGCTCCTGTCAGAATTCTGAGCTTGTTCCTGCTTAGTTCCAGGCAAGCTTTTGTACTCTTCTGGTTAAAAGATCCCAGCATCACTTTGGATTGCCTTAGCCCTGGAAGTTCTTTCCAGGTTTTCATCCATTTTCCTCTTGTTCCTTCATCTAAACTTTTGTGGATGGTGTTCACACTCATACCGGCAAAAGGGTTCCGGACCTATAATGGGGCTACTGGATCCCTTGTTTGCTAGGTGATCGGCTTCTTCGTTTCCGTTTATACCAGTGTGTCCTGGTACCTAGTATAGCGTTACTTTATTATCCCTGCCAAGCTTGTTCAGCTTCCCCACACAGTCCCATACCAGTTTGGATCTGATGGTGTATGAGCTAATGGCCTTGATGGCTGCTTGGCTGTCTGACAGGATAGCAATTCGTTTTTTGCGGTAATTCCTGTCGAGGTTAAACTGTGCACATCTTTCGATTGCGTGTACCTCTGCTTGGAAGATACTTGGGGATGTTCCCATGGATTCGAAGTATCTGGTACGAGGTCCAAACACTCCTGCACCAGTGCCTTCCTTTGTCTTTGAACCATGTGTATACCACTTGATGGCATTTTGCTCTATGTGGTATGCTGAGGATTCGTCGCTCCAATCGGCTTTACTACTACACATTGCTGTGTAGTTTTTCTCGAAGTGGTATTTGCATACCATTTCGTCTTTTGGTACTTCCAGGCAGGGGATCTTGGCAGCGAGGCTGTTTCGGTCTCTGCTCCCGATTATTTTACCTCTGCCTATTCCTTCCTTGCTGAACCTTACGATCGCCGATCTGGCGGCGCTTTCCACCACAAGGTGCAGCGGAGTCAGATCTCTATGTTTACTAAATGTACCAGGGAAATTATGGAAGAGCATCATAAGAAAGAGACTGCAACAAGAGCTTGAAGAAAAAGGCGCCCTGTCAGAACAACAATATGGCTTCCGCAAAGGCAGATCAACTGCCGATGCTGTCAGGAAAATACAAGAGCTAGCAGTTGTTGCCTCGGTCCCTTCCTACCGACATAAGAAATTAGCGATAATGGTTTCACTAGACATACGAAATGCTTTTAACAGTGCACCGTGGTCTGAGATTTTGAAAACGCTGGAAGAACAAAAGATATCGGCATACTTAGTACGTCTGATTGGAAACTATTTTAGAGACAGGAAAATAGAAATAGGGAAAAGCAAAAAAAATCGACGTAAGCAGCGGGGTGCCACAAGGCTCTGTCTTGGGTCCCACATTATGGATTGCATATTATGACAGGATGCTCAGGCTGGTCCTCCCGGAGGGAACTCACCTCGTGGCATACGCGGACGATTTGGCAGTGGTGGTGATAGATGGCAACGCGGAATACCTGAAACGAAAAGTGGAATGGTCGCTTAATATCATAGACCAGGAGCTGGAAGAAATGGGTCTTGAAATTGCGCCAGAAAAATCCAAAGCGTTGGTACTGGTGGCGAGAAGGACCCTATCTGAGATGAGCATAGGTTTTAAAAATACGACAATTAAAACAAAAAAATATATAAAATATTTGGGCATACGACTGGATAAAAACCTAAAAGTGCATACGCACTTGCAGGAAACCGCAATAAACATAAGCCAAACGGTAGAACAGCTGAGAAGGCTTATGACAAACGTTAAGGGACCAAGGGCGAGCCGCAGACGCACACTCTGCACAGTGGCACTGTCAAAAATGCTGTACGGTGCTCCTACGTGGTATGAATCGTTGATAAGAACAAAAAAATATAGATGAATGTATGAAAGAATACAGAGACAGCTGGCAATACCGATATGTAGTTCCTACAGGACGGCCTCGGCGAAAGCGCTGTCGGTAGTTGCCGGGCTGTTGCCAATAAACCTGCTGGCAAAAGAAAGGCTAAGAAGGTACCTTGAAGGGGAGGAGGGCAGTAGTCGGATTAGAGAGTCTCTATGCACGAATGGCAGACAAGATGGAACCAGGAAACCGGATGTGCGGTGTGGACAAAACGAATCATCCTACTCATAGAACCATGGGTGACACGAGGATACGGAGAAGTAAATTATTTTCTCTCGCAGCTGCTGCTCGGACATGGTAGCTTCAAGGCATACCTCTATGGCAGACATCTGAGGGAGACCGAAAATTGTGTGTACTGCCCGGACCTGGTGGATGATTGCCTCCATACATTTTTCAACTCCCCCAGATGGGCGAAACAACGGCTAAAGCACATACAAGACTGTATCGGGGTAAGCAGTTTTGGTAATCGCTGGTATAGAGCTCTTGGCAAAGGAGAGAGCCGAACTACATGAGAATAGCCGCTAGAAAGAATCTCAGAATGGCAACAAAAATGGTGGGCGTCCGAAAAAGGCCAATGGAAGAAGTTGATCATACCAGATACCATCACATTTACCTGCTTTTTACCATTTACCAACTTTTACCTGACCCAGTTCCTCACAGGGCATGGGTACTTCCGCGACTACTTGAAACAAATTCTTGGTATGATATGTGCACTAATTGCATTTGACATTAGAAACGCTTTTAAGAAGCTACTTCTATGATAGAAGATTGCTGCTACAGGCACATGGAGTTTCGGCAGAGAGAGAACTGAGTAGCGTGGTCCCACAAGGTTCAGTCTTAGGCCTATCTTTGTGGAACACCCTATAGGATGCGTCCTAAGATTATCACATTGAAACCGGAGGGTGCCACATTCATTGGCTTCATGAACGACCTAGCGTTCGTGGTCTCAGCAAAAATGGAATCCATTCTAATGCAAACGACAAACGCAGTGGACACAAACGACAAAGAGTTCGCCCTTCGTATACGCAACGCCTCATATGTGCACTAATTGCATTTGACATTAGAAACGCTTTTAACAGAGCTATTTAGAAAATAATAATGAAGGAACTAACCGAAAGAGGAATAGCGCCTTACCTCCTGTGCATGCTGGGAAGCTACTTCCATAATAGAAGATTGCTGCTACAGGCACATGGAGTTTCGGCAGAGAGAAAACTGAGTAGTGGAATCTCACAAGGTTCAGTCTTAGGCACTACTTTGTGGAACACCCTATATGATGCGTCCTAAGATTGAAACTTCCTGAGGGTGCCACACTCATTGGCTTCGTGGACGAGCTGGTGCTCGTGGTCTCGGCAATAATGGAATCCATGCTAATGCAAACGCACAATTCGCCAAGTAATCGGATGACATCAAACAACCTGAGACTTGCGCCCGAAAAGTCTGAAGCAGTGTAACTAACCGGACTCGACGGAGAAGGAGACTCAACGCAATGAAGTTTAAAGTTCAAGACACAGATTTTACATACAGGTTTGTGCAATTAAAGTGCAGAATACAGTGCAAGATATAAGTACAAGATAAGCTCAAAGCTCGATAACACATACCTCGGGGTAGTCATAGACAAGAGCCTTTCTTTCGGGCCACACCTCAGGAAGGCAGAAGCTAAAGGCATACAGGTAACTGCGGCACTGGACAGAATGCCCAATGTAAGTGGGCCGAAAAGCTCCAAACGTAAGCTCTTTGGTACGATCAAACAATTCACAATGCTTTATGCTGCCCCAATTTGGGCTAAAGCTGAAATAGAAGGCAATGTCTACAAACTAGCGAGAATTCAAAGAAAAACTACGATCAGGATCTGTAGCGCATACAAGACTGTATCGGGGCAAGCAGTTTTGGTAATCGCTGGTATAGAGCTCTTGGCAAAGGAGAGAGCCGAACTACATGAGAATTGCCTCTAGAAAAATTCTCAGAATGGCAACAAAAATGATGGTCGTCCGAAAAAGGCCAATGGAGGAAGTTGATCATACCAGATATAACCACATGGGTCAACAGGAAGCACGGTGAGACAAACTTTAACCTGACCGAGTATCTCACAGGGCATGGGTGCTTCCGCGACTACTTGGAACAAATACGCGCCGCAGATGAGCTGTGTGAATACTGTGGCGAAGTGGACTCAATATTTCAATATTGCTGCTGGAGATGGGAAGCAGAAAGGGACGAGCTAACAGCCAATATAGAGATACCGCTTAACGCAAGAACGGTAATGGAAACTGGGAAAGGATTGCCAGATTCGTTAAATTCATTATTTCCTCTAAGTGGTTCCTCTAAGTGACTCAGACTCCAACTCAGAACCATCTTAAGTTCAACAACCATGAAGAAGATATGGTTCCTCCAAACCTTACCACTGCGAGCAAGATTAAAGCAGCCGACGAATTGTTCCCGCAGAAAGAACCCATTTTCTGGGACCGAGAAGTTGTGGACACTGTACCCCCAGAGATCACGGCTATAGAAATCTTGGAAGCTACTGCGAGAATAAAAGCTAACAAAGGTCCAAGCGCTGATGGCATCCTTCATACAGAGATTTTTGCAAACATGTTCAACTCGGTCATTCGCAGTAGAAACATACCAGGTAGATGGAGGGAGGCCAGATTGGTTTTAGTCCCCAAGCCAGGAAAGCCCTCATCGCTACACCCAATCTGCCTACTAGACAGCCTATGCAAACTTTTCGAGCGTATAGTAGCCACCAGGATAAACCAAGAGCTTGATCTGCATGGAGGGCTATCAACAGCACAATATGATTTTCGAGCGGGGAGGTCGACCACAGACGCCATCCAGGAGGTTATCAAGATCGCCCACTATGCCAACTTGGGTAAACGTAGGCACAGAAAATTATGTCTAGCCGTTGCACTAGACGTTAAGAATGCGTTTAACACCGCGGCCTGGCGGAAAATCGTAGACGCAAGCAGAAGGAAAGGAATATCTACATATTTAATAGAATTAATTAAAAGCTACTTCACGAACAGGAGCCTAATAATAGACAACACAACCAGGCGGGTGACGTGTGGTGTCCCGCAGGGTTCGGTTCTCGGACCGCTCCTGTGGAACATTCTCTACGATGGCGTACTAGACCTAGAAAAGACAAAAGACCTTAAGAACCGTAGACTGGTAGCATTCGCCGACAACCTTCTTGTGGTGTCCGCGGACATAAATGAGGAAGCCGTGGCAGCCAGGGTCGAAACTGCAGTAAAAGCCATTCATCGTTGGATGGAAAGCAACAAACTGCAAATAGCTCCAGAGAAGTCCGAGGTCATCCCACTTATAGGTCGCAAGAGAATAGGCGCCGTAACTGTGAACATCCTAGGCAGGCTGATGTCGCCAAAACCGACAATAAAATACCTCGGCGTCCATATTGACCAACGGCTATCCTGGAGTAGACACATCCAAAACGCGGCTATGAAAGCCGAACGCGCTTTCAGCACTCCGCAAACTAATGCCAAGACGAAGGGCCCTGTTACTAAAACTAGAAGGCTATTAAGCGAAGTCGTTAACTCCATCCTCCTCTAATGGATGGTCTAAAAGCTGCTTCTAATAGGAACATTTTGATAAGAACACAACGCCCCATGCTCATAAACATGTGCTGTGCCTACCGCACAGTGTCCAACGTTGCGCTACAAGTTATAGCGGCAATCCCGCCGATAGACCTTATGGCGGAGGAAAGATCTTCCAACCAAGGAACGAGCAAAGAAGGTAGGACCTTAAACAGAAACCAACTGATGAGCAAATGGCAGCAACGTTGGGTCCACGCCAAGGAAGGGGAGTGGACCCGAACCCTCCTCCCCGAAATTGACTCATGGTGCAATCGTAAACACGGGGAAGTCAACTTCTACCTCACACAAATACTAAGGGGTCATGTTAATTTCGCCGCTTATGTTAAGAGGATAGGAAAAATAGAAAGCGACAGCTGCCGATACTGCCTAGCAACGCATACTGCTGAACATACTTTCTTTCAATGCTCACAATGGGATGATATTAGGGCCGTAGCAGAACAGCAGGTAAGAGAACTCATTAACACTCAAAATATAGTCAATCTCATGATTAAGAGCGAGGACAACTGGAAGACGGTGTGGCAAGTAACAAAGGCCAACCCTAAATCAAAATAACAGGAAAACAGAAAAAGTAAGGCGGTAAAAAACCGTACGGGCTGCTCACCCTGAAGGAATGCGCAAGCGATATCGGGGTGGCGTACTTTCAAGCCAAGTGGAAGAAGGGGTTTAGTGAGTGAGAGCCTCACATACACGCTGGTAGAGCTTCCCCCAAACCACATATATATATATATATATATATATATATATATATATATATACCGCAGGATCCACATATATATATATATATATATATATATATATATATATATATATATATATATATATATGTGGATCCTGCGGTTCCTGCGTGATTGGAGATATTCGTAGGGCCACTTGTCTGGTTTGCTCTCATCTGAAGACTCACTCAGACTAGAGAGACTAGACTAGACAGACAATACTAGTCGAAAAATAATAAGGAAATTTGAAGGTGAACATATTTTTGGGAATGCAGCGAATTTTGAAGAATATTGGAACCATTTTGAAGAATACCCAACAATCAGAAAGGAACTATAGAAATACGTATTGGCGTGAGAAGTGGGATTGTTGACTAATTCTCCACCGCGGTAAACTTTGCTGATCTGAAAATACCGCATCTGTGAAAGGAGCTCGAAGCCTGGGGATTATCTGCAACTGGACAGAAAACAGATCCCCAGACACATGTGTGTGAAGCACTGAAGGCTGAAGGCAATAATGTTGAGGAACATGAATTTTATCAAGGTGCTTCAAAAATGTCTTCTAAAATCGAAGAAAAGCTGAAAGAGCTGCAGACAACTCTGTCAGCTATAGCTGTCGACATGAATTCACTCATGGTCGCATTGACAGGTATGCAAGAGCAACTTCACTCAAGCATACAGAAAAATTCGATGTATATCGAGCGGATGCTGGCAGTTTGGCAAAAAATTCTTCTCAAGTTTGTGAGCATCTTACTTGTGTTGGAGAGAATTCAATCAAATTGAAGAGTCCAACAAAGCAAGGCAAAGTTGAGGATGACTGCGACAACTTAAACGCTGAAATTTTACAGTTGGGGAATCGCATACATGAGCGTCAATGGAATGGGTCATCAACGTTGATTGTCACTGTGAAATTTAAAGCACCAACCTTTGATGGAAGTATTAGCTTCAAAATCTTCAAGTTGCGGTTCGAAACGACAGCGTCAACTAATCAGTGGAGAAACTAATAGAAGGTAGCCGCATTGGTTGTCTCGCTGAAGGATTCTGCCGCTGAAGTATTACCCACAGTTCCAGGCATTGAACGGGGAATTATGATTCTCTAAGAGCAGGATTAAAAATACGGTTTGGCAGTGAGCATAAGTAACTCTTGAATCCCCACAAGAAAACCAACGAGACATTACAAGAACACGCAACCGAGATTGAACGCCTCGCACATTTGGCCAATGCGGATGCACCTGCCGAGTGTTGAAAGGGACAAAATTCAGTCGTTCACAAACGGAATACGAGTTGTAGACGCGAAGCAGGCAACATACTCGATGCCGAAATTAACCTTTGCTGAGACAGTATCTCATGCGCACAAGATCACACAAGAAACAGCAAGAAACACAGTTCCGCATCGTGCGTATCGGACGCATCGCATCAAACGGATTATTTTTTACAGTGCGTCCACAGTATCCGTAGCGATCGGATTTGCCGGCGCAACTACCAGCAATCGGATTGCCGACCCCACTTTCATTCGGATCTTCGTAGTGAAATTTCCTCCCAGATATTATCCCTTCTTTGTTGGTTCGAATAATTAGTGTGTTTTTAATCGCAGTCCGGAGTCCGTCCACTGATCGGCATTCTGTATGACGTCATCGGCACGATCGCAAAAGTTGCCCCTCGGAACATCGGCATCGGCATTGCCTACGGGTAGATTGGTGCGATTCGTACGATGCGGAACAGTGGACGTACTTGTATTACTTTCTATAGAAAGAATACTACGATCCGTTTGATGCGATGCGTTCGATACGCACGATGCGGAACAGTGGACGCACTTGTATTACTTTCTATAAAAAGAATACTACGATCCGTTTGATGCGATGCGTTCGATACGCACGATGCGAAACTGTGGACGCCTACCTTAAAAGTTGCCCGTCGGAGCATCGGCTTCAGCATTGCCGACGGGTAGATTCGTGCGATCAGTGCGATGCGGAACAGTGGACGCACTTGTATTACTTTCTGTTGAAAGAATACTGCGATCCGTTTGATGCGATGCGTTCGATACGCACGATGCGAAACTGTGGACGCCTACCTTAAAAGTTGCCCGTCGGAGCATCGGCTTCGGCATTGCCGACGGGTAGATTCGTGCGACCAGTGCAATGCGGAACAGTGGACGCACTTGTATTGCTTTCTGTAGAAAGAATACTACGATCCGTTTGATGCGATGCGTTCCTATACGCACGATGCGAAACTGTGGACGCCTACCTTAAAAGTTGATCCGTGCGATGCGGAACAGTGGACGCACTTGTATTAATTTCTATAGAAAGAATACTGCGATTCGTTTGATGCGATGCGTTCCTATATGTACGACGCGAAACTGTGGACGCCTACCTTAAAAGTTGCCCGTCGGATCATCGGCTTCGGCATTGCCGACGGGTAGATTCGTGCGATCCGTACGATGAGGAACAGTAGACGCACTTGTATTACTTTCTTTAGACAGAATACTGCGATCCATTTGATGCGATGCGTCCGATACGTACGATGCGGAACAGTGGACGCACTTGTATTACTTTCTATAGAAAGAATACTACGATCCGTTTGATGCGATGCGTTCGATACGCACGATGCGAAACTGTGAACGCCTACCTTAAAAGTTGTCCGTCGGAGCATCGGCTTCGCCATTGCCGACAAGTAGATTCGTGCGATCCGTACGATGCGGAACAGTGGACGCACTTGTATTACTTTCTATAGAAAGAATACTGCGATTCGTTTGATGCGATGCGTCCGATACGCACGATGCGAAACTGTGGACGCCTACCTTAAAAGTTTCCCGTCGGAGCATCGGCTTCGGCATTGCCGACTGGTAAATTCGTGCGATCCGTACGATGAGGAACAGTGGACGCACTTGTATTACTTTCTATAGAAAGAATACTACGATCTGTTTGATGCGATGCGTCCGATACGTACGATGCGGAACTGTGGACGCCTACCTGAAGTCGACCAGCCCACAAAAATCATCGTGAGGAAATGGAGCAACACTAATCTCCAGAGAATATCATAAAGGAACTCATCCAGTTCATCTCACAAATAATGAGAGGTTTAGGTTCACGAAAGAATCCTGATTCAATTCCTAAAGTGTGACCAATTTCATACAGTATTTCATGTAACAATACTAGACAGACAGGACTAGACAGACAAAACTTTTTTTTGGGGAGGGGGGCTGGTGTTAATAAAATAGCTGGTGTTAATAAATAGCTGGTGTTAATAAAATATCTTCTCCAGACAAGTGGACTCCCTGGAATCACATCCGTACTCTCTGGACCCGCTTATCCCATAACCTCGGAGTGACGGATGGAATTTTTTTTAAATTAGTTTAAATGTTGTTTTTCTTTCCTCCTTTTTTCCCTTTTTCGACTGCATCTCGTCGTTTGCTTTATCTTTCATAATTGTTACAATCACTCCGTTTAAATTGTCCCAGTTTATTTTTCCTTTTATCATGTATGGGATTATTGTTCTGGCGCTAAAGGGTTCATCCATGAGTTTTTCGACTGCTTCTCTTTCGGTTTCCCACCTCCAGCAATCAAAGATAGTGTGATTTACACTATCTGTTTCCCCGCAGTAAACGCATAGGTCGTCTGTTGCTCTGTCAATGTTGAAGAGAAAATCCCTAAAGCTGCCGTGGCCAGTCAGTACTAGAGTAAGGTAGTAGCTAGTTTTGCCTGTTTAACCAGGACGATATTTTTGGGATTAGCACTTGGATACACTGTCCTTTGTCCCTTAGCTGCCATCTTTTTTGCCATTCCTCGATAAGCTCTTCTCTGGCCAGTTGTTGTCCTTGTTTGTAGTAAATTGCATCGTGCAGCTTTTTCCGCTCTTTTACGAGCAGGTCTATGGGGGTATTCCCGAGATGACTTGGGCGGCCTCTCCTGAGACCCTGCGGTAAGCGCTGCATTGTACGTAGATCCATTTTCCGCTGAACAATTGCGAGTTGATGGAGATTTCGTTTCTTGTCTAATTCTTTAGCCCATATTGGAGCTCCGTACATGATAGACTGGACTATCGAACTAAGTATTTTCCGAGAGCTGCTTTTAGGCCCCCCTACGTTTGGCATGAGCTGCTGAATGCCTGCTAGTGTTCTCATTGCCTTTCCTGCCGCTTCGGTAATATGCGCCATGAAGGATAGCCTTTTATCGATCACTAATCCGAGGTATTTGAGTGTTTCTTTTGGTTTTATAATTGCCTCTTCCACTTTAAACTTTACAGGGCTAAGTTGTCTTAGGCCTGTGAGGAGGACAGCCTCGGTTTTTTCTGGAGCTAGACTTAGGTTCTTCGACTTCATCCACGCGCTGACCATCTCTGTGGCTTGATTTGCCGTTCACATTAAGCCTTGCTCTGTTTTTGCTGTGACCACTAGTGCGATATCGTCTGCGAAGCCGATTACGGTGGCCCACAATGGCAGCCTCATGGTAAGTGCTTCGTCATATAGCACGTTCCACAGGGTGGGCCTAGTATCAAACCTTGTGGCGCGACACTGTTGATTTGTCGCTCTTCTTTTTCCTGGTCTCCTAGCAGTATAATGCTTCGACAGCTGGGGTAGCTTCTTAACATTCGCAACAGGTACGGAGAAATACCCCTTCTTGTCAGGCTGTGCATGATATGCTTCCAGAATGCGCTATTAAAAACATTTCTAACATCAAATTTTAGGAGTGCACACATACGTCTGGTTCTCTGGGTTCCGCTTTTAGCCTTTTCTGGGATCTCTAGGACTGCGCTTAAGGCATTGATGGTGGATCTACCTTCTCTAAACCCATATTTTTTTCGGACAAACCGCCTCCCGCCTCAATCTCTCCCTTTAGCCTTAGCAGCAAGAGCTGCTCAAGTAGCTTACCATACACATCCAATAGGCAGATGGGTCTGTAAGATGCGCGATCTCCTATCGGTTTATCTCCTTTTCTAATTAGTGACTCACTAATTAGACAGACAAGATTAGACAGACAAGACTAGACAGACCAGACTAGACAGACAAGACTAGACAGACAAGACTAGACAGACAAGACTAGACAGACAAGACTAGACAGACAAGGCTAGACAGACAAGACTAGACAGACAAGGCTAGACAGACAAGACTGGGCAGCGGAACTAGACATAGTCGTACAAAACCAAGGAGATAAACGCACTTTTGAGAGAGGAAACTCGCGCTCCATCCTAGACCTAACATTCACTACGAACTCAGTAGCAAACAACATCCGGGACAGGAAAGTTCTCGACAATCAAACCTTGAGTGACCATCGCTGCATACTATACAACATAAGGGAAAACGTAAAGGAAAAATACAAGAAGCACTCTCCAAAGTCTTCTTCTTCTTCTTCGTGGCGCTACAGTCCTATCTGGACCTGGGCCTCCCGTATTTTCCGCCTCCAGTCGTCTCGTTGCCTTGCTGTTGTTTTCTAATTATGAACTTTTAATATTTGTTTGGCGTCCTCTTCAATGTTGTCATGTCCTTTTCTCGCCGTTTTTGTCTTTTTGATATCCGTCCTGGTTCTGTCCGAAGCTTTGGTAGGGTTTTCGTAACGGTACGGTTTTTACGGGGTGGGGTTGTTAGCCCCATGCTCAACCCTCCTCCTCCTTTAGCCGGGCTTGGGACCGGCAACAGCGTCTACTGAGCTACTCGATTCAGCCAGTGAACACTGCAGGCTGGACCATAATCAATTTAAATGAAGAGAAAATTAAAAATGTATTGCATTCGAATTATCAAAAACCCACGAAGAAAGCGTAGATACGTTGGTCCAGCTGATGTGCAAAGTATGCGACGGCACTCTGACCAAGAAAGCAGGACTAACAACATACAGAACAACATACTGGTGGACGGATGAAATCGCGACCCTGAGAGCTGCATGCGTCCTGGCCAGGAGAAGATACCAACGCCAAAGGGCAAAAACTAACGAGCATGGAAATACCCAAGCGCTTAGCATAGCGTATAAAAGTAAAAAAAGGAGCTACGGCAGCTTATAAATAAAACCAAACAAGACCACTGGAACAAACTCTGTACAGACCTAGAGAAGGACTAAAGAGAAGACTAAGAGAAATCTAAAGCTTTGTCCGCCAAATTTACCAATGACAATGGAAGTAGTTCCTCAAGTTTCCGAAGTGCTATTCCCACATTATAATCCTCTTGACTGGGCACATCCCGATGTAAACAACATTCCACTCTTCAATGCCGACGAACTATCTCTGGACACAAAACTAATTAGAAGCGGCAGAGCCCCGGGACCCGATGGGATCCCTGCTGAGATTCTAAAAATAACAGCTCGACACCATCCGGATTTCGTCCTGGACATCATGAATTCGCTGCTACTTGCCGGAAACTTTCCAGATAAATGAAAGCGAGCAAAGCTCATCCTCATAAGAAAGGGGGACAAACCATTCGGAGAGCCAACATCATACAGACCTATCTGCTTACTGGATGTATCCGGGAAATTGCTGGAACAGCTTCTGCTAATAAGACTTAAAATGAAGCTCGACGCCGGAGCTGGACTATCGGATAAACAATATGGATTTACGTCAGGCAAATCTACCATAGCTGCTATAACTTCAGTTCTAACCATCGCAAAATCAACAAATTCCGGAACGCAAAGAACAAAAATACTGTGCGCTCTCATTACATTTGACGTAAGAAACGCCTTTAATAGTGCCAGCTGGACTCATATACTGAATAGCCTGACAGCAAAAGGGATATCCCCTTACTTAACGAGAATGGTAAGAAGCTATCTTAGTTGCAGGAGTCTGATTCTGCAATCTGGACGGTAGACTGAAGTGCGTGAAGTTAATAGTGGTGTTCCACAGGGATCGATACTGGGTCCTACCCTGTGGAACGTATTATACGATGGGGTCTTAAGAATAAAACTTTCACTGGGAGCAACGACTAATGGATTCGCTGACGACCTAGACAAAACAGGGGCTGATGGTAACGGTTCACCATGCATTAAACCAAATCTGCGATTGGATGAAGTCTAAAAATTTATGTTTTGCTCCAGAGTAAACTGAGGCAGTTCTCCTCATTGGCATGAGGAAGCACAGCCCGATAAAATTTTCGCTAGAGAATACACTAATATTCCCAAGAGAGCAGATAAAGTACCTGGGAATATTAATAGACAAAAGGCTCTCTTTCTCAGCTCACATAGCAGAAGCAGCAGCGAATGGGTCGGTTCTACTGTCGATACTAATCCCACCCCAAACCATAACTGCGTAGCGTTCTCCTGGGCGTCTGCAAACATGCAGCGTTTTAACGCTATGTAGCGTTTGTTGCTGTTTGTTTGTTTGTTCATAGACGTCAGTAGATGGTTGAGTTCGTTACAGTGGACGTTGTAAGTTATTGCAGGTTTGTTGCAAGGCATTTTCGTAAACTTCGTTCAATAATTGGCGGTTTCTTATGCAAAACAAGCTTGCACCTATCGGCATGAGTCGATCCGGAAGGTTAACAAGTCGATAGCGGCCTCGTATACGGTATAAGGCGTCGTCGTAGACGTTGTTGTTGCCGGCGTCCACGTAGATGGTTGAAGGCGTCATCGTAGAGGTTGTAGTTACTGGCGTCCTCGTGGACGGTTGAAGGCGTCATCGCAGACGTTGTACTTACCGGCGTCCTCGTAGATGGTTAAAGGCGTCGTCGTAGAGGTTGTTGTTGCCGGCGTCCTCGTAGATGGTTGAATGCGTCATTGTGGAGTCGCATGAGAGGTGGTGTTCGGACGTTGACTGCCGTGTTCAGTTTCGCGTCTAAGGTTTCCTTGACACAGATGCATGGTGTGGTTCAACGATGCGGCAGATTTCAGGTGCATTTGGTTCCATATATGAGTGCGTAGTTTTCTCTTTTCGATCACGACGACCAATTTGTAGATGATAGGATTCCTCTTGTCGATCACGTCGGGGTCACCAATTTGTGGTGTATAAGACGCGGTTGAACTGGCTGGACTGAAGTGAGTGTCACTCGCTGACTGTCTGATCTTCTAGCTGAGTCTGGCTGATTAGGTCCACTGGCTGGACTGACTTCGCTGACTGAGTCCACTGGCGTGTCTGGGTCTGCTGGCTGGTTGCGCCTGACTGTTGAATTGAACTGGAGTAGACTTGCTGACTCTTTGCGCCTGACTGTGGTGCTTGACTGTCTTTTTATTCGGGGGTCCAGGTATTTATATTATGTCCTGGTATACTGGTCCCTCATCTGGGGGTGATTATTTTTCTATATTTGGCTATTTGTCGCTTTGGTGATTACCGATTCTCGGGAAAAACATCTTGTCGTAATTTCCCCGGGGATTACACCATTGACCCTAACAAAATGTTTTCGGAGATTCGTCCGAAAATATTTGGGTAAACACCGTAATGCCCTCATAAAACTAAAAATACAAATATTTCTTTATCTGCTCGAGGATTACATTACCGACCCTAATAAAATATTTTCGGAAATTGTCCTAAAATATTTGGGTACCTAATTATTGTAATGCCCTCGTAACGAAGACGATGGCAGCTATGCAAAAATTAATGCCCAACGTAGGGGGACTAAAAATGGTAAACGGAGGTTACTGGGCTTGGTAGCCCAGTCTACTATGACGTACGGTGCACAAATCTGGGCCAATGAACTTCAAAAAAAAAGTAACGCACACAAACTTGCAACTGTCCAACGGGAAGTAGCCCTCCGTGTGTGTAGCCTATACCGAACAGTCTCTGGACAAGCCGCCCTGGTTATTGCCAGTATCCTCCCGATCGACCTAGTGGTATAAGAGCGGAAAAAGCTGCAAGAGGCTGGCCACAACAGGCTTGAAAAAAGACGGGTCAGAGAAGAATTTCTGAAAGAATGCAAGGAACGATGGGAGTCCAGCGATAAAGGGCAATGGACAAAACTCCTTATCCCAGACGTAGCCACATGGGTGAACGGAAAGCACGGCGAAACGAGTTACCACCTAACCCAAGTGCTAGCAGGTCATGGCTGCTTCAGAGACTACCTGTACAATCTGGACCCAGCATCTGACGATCTGTGCGTGTATTGCGGAGAACAAGATAGTGTGGGCCACACCGTTTTCGACTGCTGCCGTTGGCAGGATGAAAGAGCACTTGAAACGCATCTGAACAAACCCATCGAACCAAGAAGTCTGGTAAAGAAAATGTTGGAAAATAAAGAGAACTGGGACAAGATGCATGGGTGAATTTGTAAAATTTTAAGCAATAAGGGAAAAAATTAAAAAACTTTAAACCAAATCTAACTACACCAGTCTACCCGCCACTCAGAGGTTATGCGATAAGCGGTTGCAGAGTGAACGGGTGTGATCTTTCCAGGGGGGACCACTTATCTGGAGCGGTGAAAGCTGCCAGCTACGCCCCTCCAAAAAAAAAGACTATACAAACAAGACTAGACAGACAAGACTAAACAGACAAGACTAGACAGACAGGTTAGGTTATTAAAGTACCAAGAAATTAAGTAGGACTTGCCTGAATCTCCCTGAACTAATTTTGAAAACAATTAGTCGTGAAAACTTGCCAGAATTAGTTTCGTTGGTTACTTTATTTGGTGAAACTAAGTAATGTTTGTTTTTGTGGAAGACGAATTCATTTATTGTAAACATTTTTGCAGACATTGTGCGCTCTTGAATTGTTTAACACAACACGGGAGAATGTAATAATAGCGGGGAAATTAAATAGCGAAGTGGATTACACGATGCTGTCGCCGATGGAGAGTTTGTCAAAGGAGAAGGTTGGTGTTTGCAAAGTTTTGTGCATGCGGATTTTTGTTGTAATTGTGCAACGTACTTGTGTACTTCCAATATGAAGGTGTATTTTTGTGTTTTTTAGGAGGAATGTGCTGAGCTGCTGGAAACAATAAGCGACAGGATAAACAGCAGGAATCCCGATTTCGTGTCGCACTTGCTGCTGTCGATATTTAAAATGGCCGAAGTCGAGATCGTGCAGATCGAGCCGAGTTCTGCCTCACGACCCAAACTACAATTAGTCTTTACAATTATATCAATTATTTTACCGAAAGTGTTTCTGACACCGTCGTGACAATTAAGGCTGTAAACGATTCTCATTTAAACAATAAGCACAAGAAAAATAATACATATCCTTTTATTAAAAACAAATTAAGTAAACAGTCAAGAGAATTGGTTTAGATTCAGAGATTTTTTGTTTTTAAGAATAATATTTGTATATATACATATCAGTGTTGACTGTTGTTAGTTTTAAGGAGGTTTATAGTTAGATAGCTAATTGTAAGTGTATATAGTTAGGCCACTTTGTGTGGATCTATACACACCGGAGACACTTAGTAAAGTCGGTTTTACCGGTGCTCAGCTAAATATCTGTCCAGGATAATATAAGGAAGTAAATGATCTGTAGCTTAATGATTCCTGCAACTTTGCGTATTTCCACTTTGATCTAAAAAAAACAAATATTTCTACAAAAAAGGAGCAGTTTAAGAAAAGAAAACAAAATTCTATAAATATTTAATGATCAAGAAAAGTAAAAAAAGAGATCATGTACAATCTAAAAATGTCTTCCCATGTGAGTTACAACATTCTAACTCCGTACGCCAGACAACATCCCTTTGTTCTCAACTCCCATTTTTTTTCTTTTTTCTAAAACACATTTCGTCCTTTACACACTTCAAAGCTATTATAATTCGCGATCTTCGCCCCAGAGAATATTTTAATATTAATTATTTTGATCTCAAACAGAAAAAAAAACGTTGTGTTCTTAAAAAATCGCGTGTTTAAGGGATGAAAAATGTTGGTTTTAGAAAGATTATGTTTGAAATGTCTTGGCTTACGTGTTTTAAAAAAATATGCATATCATGATAGCTTTAAATTTTATTAATTCCAATTTGAATAATAATTTTAGCAAGAGTTCTTTAAATAAGACACATTTACTTGAACAATTGACTGAAGTAACAAAAAAAAATATTAAAAAGGAAATTAAAACATATCGTTCATTGACTAAGCGTAGGTTACGGAATAAAAAAAAACTATTATATACATATTATAGATTAATCTTTGTAAGAGACATATTTAATTGAAAGAAAAATAATTAAAAAAAAAACAGTGCACCGTAGACACAAACTCTAGATTACACATTGTTACATATACACAATTTTATGCTTAAACTATATTGTTATTCTGAGTCACTCAGTATTTGTTAACGAAAGCCCTTTTTTAAAAAGAAAAAGTTTATACGAAACAAGCACGGCTGAACCTTTTCCTACAAGGAACTTTTTGATAGTAAATATTTTTACAACAAAATCAAGTGTTTTTCATTGTGATATATTCATTTATATAATAGCTTTTATACAATATTTATAGAATATTTAAAATGCATATCAATTTTTCGTTTCTTTAAAAAATAACCGAGTTTTTTAAAGGAATTAAAACGCTTCTAGTAGATAAGCCCGTCCACAAATATTAATTTATTAAAAAAAAACAAATTGTATGTGGGTGTGTTTTTGTGTTAATATTAAAGAAGTAGTGTGTAAAAGAACATATTGACGTGTTAATTCTAGTCTCGCGGTTTCAAGTTGACCGTTTACATTTCCCCGCATACAATCTGTTAAATTTAGACGCAAGGTTCCTTCGTGCTTGTAAAACACAAATTTAAGTCAACTCATTTACACTAACTTATAACCAACTTTTTTTGTTTATATTGAAAGCACAGATTTGTTTTTGTGGTTTTGAAATAAACAAAACATTAAGCTATACGAATATTCGTTTTTTTATACTAAAAAAACAAAATCTGCAAAATCATTGCCAAAAAAATTAAATGTTTTGTTATTATTTTTTTTGTTTTGTTCCAATTCATTTAAATCGTGTGATTTGTATAAAAAAAATGTTCGGTTAAGTGATAGCGTTGTGAATTTAAGCAATAGAAACAAATGAATTGGAAATGAAGAGTATATACGAATAAAAGAAAATTAACCCCGATTCCTCCCTTGAAGTAACTTATGTTGTTATTCTAAGAATATTTTATAATTAGTATTTAAACAAACAATGTTAGGGATAACGACCTGTATGTTAGGTCAGAAATAATTAGCCAAAAAAATATCTTAGAACAATAAATTGACACTTGTATCAATAGTTGCTTATGCATTAACGCCCCTGCTTAAAAACAAAAAAAAAACTATTAAATTAGTTTATTTAAATAGAATCTGCAAATCGCTGTTTTTGCAAACAAAAACAAAATCAATTTTTCATTTTTCCATTCAAATTTTGTGTTAAATGTGCTTTTAAAATACGATTATTATCAGGCGATAGTTTCCGGGATTTAGAAATTTGTACTTAGACTCATTTATATTTTTTACTATTTCGAATATGGACATACTTTGGGAAATCTCTCGCCTCGTAATAATCCGCGGAACTTCCTATTATTTCCAATCGATGTAATCTAACTAAAGAAACCACTTTTGAAAATGCATAGGTAAAAAAATGGTAAAAAAATAAAATTGTTACAAAAAAAAATTGTGAAATTGGTTTTATTACAGCCATTCAAATGTTTCTTCCTAAATCCACAACCAATTTATTATGATTTGACTCGACAACAAATTATATTCGTTTATAACAAATGCAATGTTTTGTTTATACACGTGTAATGCGTGCCACTAGTGGCACTTACGAAAAATGTTATAGAAGCCAGGGCCATTTTATTGATTTTATAGATTTTTTTGATGATATGAATTTTGCTTAATTTTTACCTTTAACAAGTCATCAGATTCAATCTGTTTTAAATAATTATTAAAATCGAACAATTTTTTCAAAAAGTATATTATTAATAATAATAATAATATTATATTATTTACCGATCGAAAAAGAGGATAATGTGTTTTTTCCTTAACCCACAACCAAGATATTATGATTTGATTCGACAACAAATTGTATTCGTTTATGACAAATGCAATATTTTGTTCGTACACGGGTAACGCGTGCCACAGGTGGCACGTACGAAAAAAAAAATAGTGACGCCTGAACCATTTTATTGGTTTTATAGATTGTTTTTGCGCATTTTCAAGAAATTAACCTTTTTCTTAATTTTTATCTTTTTAACAAGTACAGTAGGGCCTCGATAATCCGAACACCCAAAATTTATACCCTGTTCGGATTAATGAGGCGTTCGGATTATAGTATGTAGATATTTTGAAAGGTGTTTTTTGAAATGAAACAAAGATTTTTATAATTGAAAGTATTTAGTATAGTACACTTATGTGTATATACACGTATGTAGTAGATAGTATGTAGTACACTTTTTAAAAAAAATCTAGCATAGTACTTTGACGAGTGGTGTTTAATGACAAAGTAAATGCTTTATCCTATCCCTCAACTTACGCAATAATATTTTTTCTGAAATTGAAATATCTACTTGATCCGCCCATTCCAAACATTCATTTAATGCAGACAACTCGAGTATGTGGAATCCTTTCAATTGCTTCTGATTTCTCTAATACTTCTTCGTTTTCGCTATCAGTCTCATTTAGTATTTGTCTTACTATGTCTTCATCAGTTAAGGGCTCCTGACAATCAATGTTGTCATTGCTTGATAAGAAATTGTTAATCTCCTCTTCTGAAAAGCCTCTGTTACGGAAAATGTTCAATGGAAGATCATCTCCAGGGCTAAAAGTCATCCAGATCTTGGCCAGAAGTTTCCTCTGGTTGGAATAACGAGAGCTACAGAGGCTTCCAAGATTTTTTGATCAGATTTGAGGACACTTGCTACCAACATTGAGCCAGAGAAAATACCGCATCTTTCATGATGGTTTTTTTAAGGATTTCAGATAATGTGCATTCTGAATCAACTTCTTGCTGACCAAAAACTTGTAATAGGAGTGTTTTTTTGTATGTTGCTTTAATGTTCTGTATTACGTTTTGATCCATTTGTTGAATTAAGGCTGTACAGTTAGGGGGCATGTATAGAACAGCGAAATTTTCGTCAATCGACTGAAGATCTTCTTGTGGATGCGCTGGTGCATTATCAAGAAACAGAAGTGCCTTTAGAGGTAGGTTCCTTTTAGATAAATATTTCTTTACTTCAGGAATAAAATGCATCTTCAGCCAGTCTAAAAATATTGCTTTTGTAACCCAAGCACATCTTTGACCTGAGTAATGAACTGGCATTTTTTTAATTGACGCAAATGCACGTGGTCTTTGTGCTTTACCAACAACCATCAAGGGCAGTTTGTGTGTTCCGGTTGAGTTCGCACATGCCATAAATGTGATCCTTTCTTTCGACATCTTTGAACCTGATGCACTACTCTCTGACCCAGAAGCCAAAGTTTAATCTGGTAACAATTTCCAATACAAGCCCGATTCATCCGCGTTATAGATTTGATCGGTAGTTAAGTCTTTCTTCCTAATTATCTATGAATTTTTCCTGGAATGGTTTCACAGCTTCTTTATTATTCAACAGTTTTTCACCACTAGGTTTGAGTTGGCGTATTCCATGTCTTTTCTTGAATTTGTCTAACCATCCTCTACAAGCTCCTATATTCCTCCTATGCCAAGCTCTCCTATTCCAAGTCTTTCATGGAAAAATTTAGCTTTTTCCATCACTATGTCACCTGACAAGGGGACAGCTTTTCTTCGCTGCTCTAAAAACCACATAAATAAGGCATTTTCAAGCTGGGGGTTTTCAGGCAACTTTTAAGTTTTTATAGCGCCTGGACCCTTTTCTGTATTTATCACAAATGATCGTAGTTTGTGTTCCTTCCTTTTGATATCAAAAACAGTCGATTTTCCAACGTTATACTGATGCGCAAGAGTTGTTAACGAAAAACCTTCTTTAATCTTGTCTAAAATCTCGCACTTTTGTGATATTGTCAATGTCACATGTTTTCGTTTCTTTGATGTTGAAGCCATGATTCAAAACGTACAAAAATATTTAGAGAAAAGCAAAGTAGCCGAACGATGCGCGGTGAACGAGAATTGGACGATTGATTCACCTAAAGTGAATGAGACAGCCCTACGTGGCACTGCGATATTCTGCGAGACATCGACTTGCTCGCGCAGGGGGGATCGTTCGGGTTATAGAGGCGTTCGGATTATCGGGGGTTCGGATTATCGAGGCTCTACTGTAATCTGATTCAATTGTAAAGGATATCAACCGCGATCATCAGTACTTCATGGCAACAATGGTAACATCATCTCAGTAACAACAAGTTTTACAGGCATTTAACAACTTACTGAACTGCCCTGAACCAGAGAACAAGCTGGAGAAAAACACCTTTTCACCGGTAGAACCTTTCATCAACGATCCTTCAGTCAGAAACTGAGGAACCACAAAGCTGCTGGTTCTGTTGGTATACCAGTTGAATTACTAAAATATGAGGGTGAGGTAAAAAAATGGTAAAAAAATAAAATTGTTACAAAAAAAAAAACTTGGTGAAATTGGTTTTATTATTGCCATTACAATGTCTTTTCCTAAACTCACATCCAACTCATTATGATTTGACTCGACAAAAAATTATATTCATTTATAACAAATGCAATGATTTGTTTCTACACGTCTAATGCGTGCCATAGGTGGCACGTATGAAAAATTTTACTGACGCTTGAACCATTTTATTGATTTTTTTGCGCAGTTTCATCAACCTTTTTCTTGATTTGTACCTTTTTAACAAGTAATCAGATTCAATCTGTTTTAAACAAGTGTTAAAATTGAACATTTTTTTCAAAAAGTATAAGGTTGTAATATTATTTACCGATCGAAAAATAAGATAATGTGTTTTATCCTCAAGCCACAACCAAGATATTATGTTTTGACACGACAACAAATTATATTTGTTTATGACAAATGCAATATTTTGTTAGTACACGGGTAATGCGTGCCACAGTTGGCACGTACGAAAAAATTTACTGACGCCTGAACCATTTTATTGATTTTTTGCGCACTTTCATCTTTTTAACAAGTAATCAAATTCAATCTGTTTTAAACAATTATTTGTATTATTATTTACCGATTGAAAGATAAAATATGTGTTTTTTACTTCAACCCACAACCAACGTATTATGATTTGACTCGACAACAAATTATATTAGTTTATGACAAATGCATTGTTTTGTTTATACACGTGTAATGCTTGCCACAAGTGGCACGTACGAAAAATGTTATAGACGCCTGGGCCATTTTATAGATTTTTTTGCGCATTTTCAAGAAATGAATTTTTCTTAATTTTTACCTTTTTACCTTTAGATTTGTTTTAAATATTAAAATTGAACAATTTTTTCAAAAATATAAAGTTGTAATATTATTTACCGATCGAAAAATAAGATGTGTTTTTTCCTCAACCCACAACCAACATACTATGATTTGAGTCGACAACAAATCATATTCGTATATGACAAATGCAATATTTTGTTTGTACACGGGTAAAGCGTGCCGCAGGTGACACGTACGAAAAAATTTAGTGACGCCTGAACCATTTCATTGGTTTTATAGATTTTTTTGCGCATTTTCAAGAAATTAACCTTTTTCACTATTTTTACATTAACTATTATTATTTACCGATTGAAAGAATGAAAGAAAAAAAAAATGTGTTTTCTTTACTCAACCCACAACCAACTTATTATGATTTGACTCGACAACAAATTATATTCGTTTATGACAAATGCAATGTTTTGTTTATACACGTGTAATGCGTGCCTCAAGTGGCACGTACGAAAAATGTTATAGACGCCTGAGCCATTTTATAGATTTTTTTGAGCATTTTCAAGTAATCAGATTCAATCTGTTTTAAATAAGTATTAAAATTGAACAATTTTTTCAAAAAGCCTAAAGTTGTAATATTATTTGTAGGGTTTGGGAATAGCCGGTCTTTTTAGACTCGGCGAGTCCGAGTCGAGTCCGAGTCCGATTTTTCTGGCCCGGTTCCGGGTCCGGGTCTAATCTGTCTCGCAATTTAAACAAAAACACGAAAGAATTTTTCATGTTCACGCATATGGTAAAGCAAACGATACTGTACGAAATTGCCGATTAAGTTAACTGGGACTTAGATAAATAAGGGATTTGTAGAATATTATGGTAAATAGCCAATATATCTATCCATCGTGAGCCAATATATCTATCTGGGAGCACTGATTTCTTACTTTATTTCTTACTTTTGAAATCATCCGTAGATGCGAAATTACTTTAATTAATAGTGAAAAGCCTCCAAAAAACATGAAAGATAGTGCTATCACTTTAAACACAAAAAAAAATCATTAAAACACTGATATTCCCGGTACTTCTATACGGAGCAGAAACATGGTCGATGAAGGCTGTCGATCGCAGGAAGATCGAAGCGTTTGAACTATGGTGCTGGAGAAGAATCCTACGAGTTCCCTGTACAGCAAGAAGAAGTTATGCGCCCATCATCCAAGAAGTAAACGAACCCCAAAGGTTATCCCAAATAGTGCAAGCTCGAATCCTTAGATACTTCCGGCACATTCAGAGAAGTGACGAGGACAACTTGGAGCGACTAATAGTTCACGGTCGGGTAGAAGGTACTAGGTCCCGATGTAGGTCTCCTACACGCTGGACTGATCAAATAAGGGCACCCACTGACTTGACAATCAACCAAGCAGCACTCAGCGCCTACAACCGTGGAAAATGGTGAGATTTTGTAAAGCCATTAACGAAGTAATTCGAAGCTTGATCACTAATCTTCTGTCAAAAGGAAAGCGAAGAAGAAGAATGGTAAATAGGTAAATAAAACAAAACTCCACAAGAGGCTAAGAGCGGAAGACAAATGGATGAATTCCCTTTTAAATTGTCCAAAGTTAATTCACGCTCTCGTCAGAATAATAATTTTCATCTCGATCGTCAACAATACCATTTAGACCTAGACCATGGTCATCTTCATCTTGCAAGCCTATAAAGACTAGAAGAATTTCGTACAAATTTCATCATTACACTTGCACCGTCGCCGGTTGAACCAACTATATGTTTTTTTAATTCTATATTAAATGTGTTTAAGTGTTGTTCTACTTTTTCGACAAATTGTATAGCAGTTATGAATTAAAAACCATGAGTTAAAAATTCTCAATAAACCCAGATTATACACTTCAGAGTCAATTCCATGCAAATTGATATTTAGATTTGTTCGAATTTTCATACTCGTCCATTCGTCAAGTGTAATGCTAAATCGTCGATCTTCTTTACGACGCGGTGTACTAGAAAATGCCATACATTCAAGACCCGAGACTCGTCGAGTCTTAGAACGAGTATCGGGTACCGGGTATTTACCCTTGGACTCGTCGAGTCCGGGTACTCGGACCCGAAAAACCCTAATTATTTGCCCATCGAAAAATAAGATAATGTGTTTTTCCTGAACCCACAACCAAGATATTATGATTTGACCCGACAACAAATTATATTCGTTTATGACAAATGCAATATTTTGTTCGTAGACGGGTAATGCGTGCCACAGGTGGCACGTAGGAAAAACTTTAGATAGACGCCTGAACCATTTTATTGATTTTATAGATTTGTTTGCGCATTTGCAAGAAATTAATCTTTTTCTTAATTTTGATCTTTTTAACAAGTAATCAGATTCAATCATCAGTTCTTCAGGACAACAATGGTAAAATCATCGCAGGAACAACCCACATTTTACAGGCGTGGAAAGAGTATTTTGACAACTTACTGAACTGCCCTGATCCAGAGAACAGGCTGGAGGAAAACACCTGTTCAACGGTAGAACCTTTCATCAATGATCCATCATATGAAGAGGTAACCAGCAGTCTGAATGTGTATACCCGTATAATGGTATACCAGTTGAATTATTGAAATAAGGGGTAGAGAAGAAACTGCATTACCTTATCCTAACATATTATGATTTGACTCGACAACATATTATATTCGTTTATGACAAATGCAATATTTTGTTAGTACACATGTAATGTGTGCCACAGGTGGCACGTACGAGAAACTTTTAGTGACGCCTGAACCATTTTATTGATTTTATAGATTTGTTTGCGCTTTTTCAAGGAATTAATCTTTTTCTAAATTTTGATCTGTTTAACAAATAATCAGATTCAATCATCAGTTCACGACAACAATGGTAATATAATCGCAGGAACAACCCACATTTTACAGGCGTGGAAAGAGTACTTTGACAACTTACTGAACTGCAATACTTACTGAACTGCAATATTTTGTTACTACACGGGTAAGGCGTGCCACTGGTGACACGTTCGAAAAATTTGTGGCGCCTGAACCATTTTATTGATTTTATAGGTTTTTTGCTCATTTTCAAGAAATTTGCCTTTTGCTTAATTTTGATCTTTTTAACAAGTAATCAGATTCAATCGGAAAGGATATCATCAGCGATCATCAGTTCTTCACGATAACAATGGTAACATCACTTCAGGAACCCCCATATTTTACAGGCATCAAAAGAGTACTTTGACAACTTACTGAACTGCCCTGGACCAGAGAACAAGCTGGAGAAAACACCCGTTCAACGGTTAAACCTTTCATCAATGATCCCTCATATGAAGAGGTAACCAGCAGTCTGAAGAAACTGACAAACCACAAAGCTGCTGGTTCTGCTCTTATACCAGTTGAATTATTAAAATATGAGGGTGAGAAGCTCCATAAGATACTGCATCACCTTATCCTGAAAATATGGCGAGAGGAACCAATACCGGATGAATGGAAGGAAGCAATTATTGTCCCAATACATAAGAAGGGAGATAAGCGAAACTGCAGATATTACACAGGAATATCCCTACTTGTCACAGCTTACAAATTACTGTCGCCCATTATATTACGACGACTAATCCCATACGTCGAAGACGTAATACTAGACTATCAGAATGGTTTCCGTAAAAACTGATCTACAACAGGCAACATATGTTGTATCAAGACAATCAATGAAAACGTTTGGGAATACAACAAAAACTTCCATTACCTATTCATTGATTTCCAAAAGGCCTACGACTCAGTCCACAGAGAAACAGCGTGGGATATCATGGCAGAATACGGAATCACACAGAAAATTAGCTTGGTCAAAATGTGTATGGAGAAGACTATGAAGAAGAGTGAGCAGGGTGACACACTGTAGCTCCATATCAGACCGTTTTGGGAACAGAACTGGACTAAAACAAGGTGATGCGCTTTCCCCACTTCTCGTCAACATTGTTCTGGAAAAAGTAATTCGGGAAAGATGCCACAACCAGAGACCTTACAGATAAGAATCACAAAATCGTGCCATATGCAGATGACATAGTATACATAGGAAGTAATCGAGGAGAAATGCCATACGGAGATGAAATATGGAGTGCGACCAAAAGGGAGGAACACCGGCTTACAGTCTTCAGACCCAGACAATTTTCAAACACACTTATGAACAGGAAAGATGGGTTCTCAGATCAAACCATGAGCTGCATAGGCGAAGCCATGGGGGGGGGTTGTTGTTTCAAAATATAACATAAATATTATATTGAAATCAGGATGGACGAGTAGAGACTATCTTCAAGAGAACATGGTAGCTGTGGAGCTTAGGATCCCTTGTGTGTCAGTTTTAGAAAGTAAATTGGTGCATTTATGCACCCCCCACCACCCCACACCCCAAATATTTTCTTAAACTTAAAAAAGATATTTGAAAAGAAGATGGAAGACTCAAAGACCTACTGGAAGACCGAGTAGATGGCAAGACCGAGTAGATGGCAAGATGAGGTAACCTCTGAATGCAGACAGATGGGCGTCACTGGATGTGAGGATGCGGGGCTGGATAGGAAGGAATGGATGCAGATAGTGAGAGCGGCACGGGATCGTCACATCCCATAGAAGCCAAAGGAGTGAGTAAGTGACTGAATCAGATTAAATCTGTTTTGAACGTTTATTAAAATTGAACAATTTTTTCAAAAGGTATAAAGTTATAAGGTATAAAGAAAATGTGTTTTTTCCTCAACCCACAACCAATTTATTATGATTTGAATCGACACCAAATTATATTCGTTTATAACAAGTGCAATGTTTTATTTGCACACGTGTAATTCGTGCCACAGGTGGCACGTACGAAAAATTTAACTGACGCCTGTACGATTTTATAATTTTTTTGCGCAAAAAATTAACAAAAGGTTAACAAAGGTTTTGTTAAATTTGGTAAAATGTGTTTTTCCTTAACCCACAACCAACTTATTATGATTTGAATGTTTTATTTGCACACGTGTAATTCGTGCCACAGGTGAAACGTACGAAATATTTAACTGACGCCTTTACGATTTTATTGGTTTTATAATTTTTGTGCGCATTTTCAAGAAATTAACCTTTTTCATAATTTTGACCTTTTTACAATTTGTTTTAAATAATTATTATATATGAACATTTATTTCAAAAGGTATAAAGTTGTATTATTATTTAACGATTTAAAGATAAGAAAATGTATTTTTCCTCACCCATAAACAACTTATTATGATTTGATTCAACAGCAAGTTATATTTATTCATTACAAATGCAATGTTTTGTTTGTACACAGGTAATGCGTGCTACAGGTGGCACGTACGATAAGTTTTACTGACGCCTGATCGATTTTATTGATTTCATAGTTCTTTTTGCGCATTTTCAAGAAATTTGTTCAAGAAAGATTCAATCTGTTTTTTCTAGTAATTATTAGTTTCAAAAAGCATCAGTTGTTATTATTATTTACCGATTGAAAGATGAGTAAAATCATCAACCTCTTCAACAAAATCTCTCCTTCAGCAGTCGAAACTCGAGTCGTGTAAAGTGTGTAGATTTATTACAACTTCACGACTTATATAATACTTTCACAAACATTAGAAGTAAAAACATAGTGAATTCTTCAATCCAAAGTAAGATAAGTAAGTTGTGATTTATGGCCGAGGCCGCACTACGGTTTTTTCCCGAGAGCCTTAACCGCTATAACCTCGAAACCGCTCTAGAAACACACAGTACGCTAATGCAAGTGAGGCCGCTTGTATTAGCTTACTTGAGTCACAAAATCACGCGATTAAAAACCGCGGCGGTTTAGCCGTAGTGCGATCTAGGCTTATATGTGGGTCTTTTATCAGTTTCGGCCTACTAGGGACGGGGCTCGTTTTAACTCTCAGCTAGGGTCTTCTGCTTTTTCTTGGCCCAGTATGCCTTCATCTTCTGGCTATGGGCCTGCTTCCTCTCATCCGTCTATTTAGGTCTGATAGTGTCCGTAAACTTCTTGCTTGTGAGAGACAGTGGACTCCCTGCGGGATGGCCTGTCGAAATTGAGTTCGGTTCTCGGTTGTCTGTAATTGGATCTGCAGTTCCTCTAAGTCTGATTTAGCAGAGGTAATCTGGCTTGGCTATGAACGCCTTTCCTCTACTTGTCACTGTTAGCATCCTCTTGGTGAGCCTGGTTCAGGCGGGTCGTGTGCCCATAGGATCTCAGTCGTCTTTTCCTCATACATGTGACTATGACTTCCTGATGTTCGTGTAGCTACTGTCTTCCTCTCTTATGGGTATTCTCTATAGTATTCTATAGTATTCTATAGTATTCTCCTCAGGATCTTCCTCTCTTTAAGTTCCAGTTTCCTGAGTAGGCCCTTTCGATTCATCAAGAGGCACTCAGAGGCATAGAGTGCGGAGGGTCTTACTAGCGAGTTGTAGTTCTTCAGCTTTATATTCTTGGATGGCTACTTTGAGGTATAGATGTTCTTACAGGAATGATAGGCCCTCTCTAACTTGGTGCACCTGGCATCTATGGCCAAGGTTTTGCTCTCCCTTGCTGAGATCCATTCTCCCAATTACTTGACTGCAGGAACTTTACAGATATTATTGTTTCCTAGTTGGATTGTAAAAGAAGCTTGATATTGGTTGATCCTGTAAAAACATCCATACCTCCTACAGTTACTAACTATCCAAGAACATAAAGCTGAAGCACTACAACTCGGTAATAAGACTCTGAGTGCCTTTTGATGAATCGAAAGGGCCCACTCAGGAAACTAGAATTTCAAGAGAGGAAGATCCTAAGGAAGACCCATAAGAGAGGAACACGGCATGATATTGGTGATGAACTCAATCTTCTGTATGTTGACCCTTAAGTCGGGTGTTCCCGCAACATTTTAGAGGCTCTGTAGTTGATGAATAGCCTTCTCCATTCGTTGGCCAATAGTATGAGATCATCAGAAAAGGCTAGATAGGGTACATTGAGGTTGTCATTCTTGTACCCAAGCTTCAGTCCTGCATCTGTTGACAATGTGGAAGTCCATTCTCTGATGCTTGTCTCCAGAACACAGTTAAAGAGGATGCATGAGAATCCATCCCCTGCCTGTCTCCTGTCTGGATGGGAAAGCTCGTCGCGGACAGTTTCGCTGAACTTTGGAGGTGGTGTTCTTTAGGGTAGCTTGCACCAGTCCAAAGGCTAGACAGGGTACATTGAGGTTGTCATTCTTGTACCTAAGCTTCAGTCCTACTTCGGGTGACAATGTGGAAGTCCATTCTCTGATGCTTTTCTCGAAAACGCAGTTGAAAAGGATGCACGAGTGGCCACCCCCCTGCCTGACTCTTGTCTGGATGGGAAAGCTCGCGGAAAGTTCGCCCCTATACTTGACTTGAGGTTCGCTTGGACCAATCTGGTCTTCTCATCTAGGCCTAGTTCCCACAAGGTAGAAAAAAAGGTATATCGATTTATTGAGTCGTATGCCTTTTGGAAGTCTAGCAAAATGACTACTCAGGGGTATCCTCCTCAGCTCATATGTGAGAGGATTGTCTTGAGGTTTTGAATCTGTTCTATACAGGATCTACTCGCACGGAAACCAACCTGGTTTTCACATCATTGGGAGTCTAACTGTTTCATGTCTCTAATTGGTAGGGCTTTAGAGAAAATCTTGTAGATTATAAGCAACAAGGAGATGCCTCTGTAGTTGTTGAGGTCGATCTTACTTTCTTTCTTGTGTAATGGATGGATCACGGTCCATCCCTCTGGCAAGACCTCTGTTTTCCAAATGTCCTGAATGATCTGGGTGATGCTCTGCAGGGATTGGTCATCTACGTACTTCCACATTTCTGCAATTATACCATCTTCACCTGGGGCCTTGTTGTTCGCAAGGTCTTTGATGATCTTCTCTATTTCTTGCCTGTTGGGTGGTAAAAAGTCCTGGTTCCCGACAGCGGACTCGGCAAAAGCAAGACTCTTTCGGTTGTTCTGCACTAAGTTTCTGGAAGTATTCGGCAAAGGTGTTTGTGTAGTTACTGTTATTTATTTGGAGCTTCCCATCTGGCCCTCTGGGATGTAGGGTTGGAGCTGCGTATGAAGTAGTCTGTTTGTTGAGTCCCTTGTAGAGATCTCTGGAATTGTTTTTCTTGAAGTCTTCTTATGCCTGTAGTATTTGAGTATTTGTGGGCCTTCTTTTTGCAAACAATGTGGGTCAAGGGCTGTAAACCCTAAAACACTGCGGGCTTGTGGCCGATACTATTTCCCAGCAATGTACTGTTCTTGCGAATAGATCCAACCCCTTGTGTAAGTTCTAGGAGTCTATGCGCCATGTTTTTCATGAGGATCTCATTTACTGTAATGCCTACTGCAATGCCTATTGTCTCCTACGTGCAATTGCTTCACAATGGAAGATTATATGAGAGGCAGTTTCCTCCTCTTCATATCATAGTCTGCACAGTGATCTCTCTCCAGATCCCCAATTTGTGCAGATGTTCTCGTAGAGGGCAGTGGCCTGTAAGCAGTGTTGGGCATAATTCAATTAATTTTTTAATTGTAGAATCAAACAATTACAATTTTAATTGCAACTAAATCAATTGCAAGTAATTTAATTCAATTAAGTGTTTAATTGTGAGATGCAATTGAAATCAATTGCAATTAAATCCATTAATTGTGGTTTACAATTAATTTAATTGCAATTTAAATTGTTAGTTACAATTACAAACTTAATCATCAATTGTTTATTATAACAATTAAAACTATTTCATGAATGTAAAAATTTAAACAGTAGGGAAAGATGGTCGTTCTGGACCCTCCACCTCCACTGCCGGCCCACCACGCCCCCACCGATTTCCACCCCACTTCCGGTTCCCATCCCATTTCCATTTCCTACGCCAACTTCTGGTTCCCACCCTCACTTCCGGTTCCGGAACCGGAAATGCGAACCGGACATGGGTGAATTTTTGGAACAAGAAGTGGGGGTGGGAACCGGAAGCGTGGTGGGAACTCGGGGGTGGATGACCGGAGGTTGGGGTATTAGGAGGAGGTGGATAACCAAACGAGCTGTCGCGTTGTAAAATCAAACTTTCCGCACTCTAATGTAAATAACTATTTCAGTTAAGCATTTTGGCAAGTGCTACAATGGAGTATAATAAACATATCTTCTAACCGACATTTATTAATTGTTAACTGTAATTGTAAAAATGCATCAATCAATTAACAATTAATTAATTGTAATTGCAAAATTTTACAATTAACAATTAATTAATTGTTAATTGTGTTATCTTGCAATTACAATTAATTATTTTAATTGTTAGCTGCAATTAAATCTGGCAATTTAATTGTTAGTTGTTAATTGTTTTCATAATTAATTTTTGCCCAACTATGCCTGTAAGTAGGCCGGCCACAATTGTGATCTGCTTCCTTTTCAGTTGCAAGAGTTCGGCAGTTAAAGAAGCCAATGGATTTTTAGCATTGTGTTTCTGCCCGTTGGTATTATTCCACTGTAGCCGGTGCGGTGCGTAGTAGCTACTAGCTACCCATTTACAGATTATATTCAGGCTATGGTTTTGGTAATGTTGGAGTTTCTGCTAGGACTGCACCATCCTTTGCTAACTTCTCCGCCATTTGGTTTGCTACAAGTCCCCTGTGGCTCGGTAGCCAAGCAAGTGAGACCTTGTTCTGTATTGCCGGAGAGCATATATGAATTTTAACACCTAGACCCGGCACGTTCAACATCACGTATTCCGACCAAAACCGAACAGGAAAATTTCGAAATATTCAAAAATAGCGAGAAAATGTAATAACCCTAGAAGGATTTTCCTAGATTAACCCTAGAACGCTCCGCCTCCATTGGAGGCGGCGTGGGGAATTATTTTTGATTCAAAGGTTTTTTGCAAATATCTCTTCTACGCTTCAAAATATAAAACTGTAACCCAGATGTTCGATAAAGTAGTAAAAAGCAAAACATAGTAAACTCATCTCAATCCTACGTGAGTGAGGAATTGACGACAGAGAAATAGATCTAATATCAAAGCTATCATCATCATCAGCCTTTTATGTCCCACTCTTCTCTGCTACATATCCAACCTCAGCACTAAGATTTGAATATGGGGGACCTACAGTTTTAACGTCGAATCCTGACGACAAATTTCCACAGAAGGCGTTAGGCAGTTGAGACTCCATGGTTGCCTAAGCCGAATTGGGGAATTGAGTGTGATTGGTTGCAGCCATTAGTTTTTAATTTTCGCTGCTTTTTGGTTCTGTGGGGATATGAACCCCAGCAGTCTGACTCAAAGGCCAAGTGCTTAGCTATCTGAGCCACCAACACACCTTCATCAAAGCCATACTTGCAACAAAAAGCCATTGTTCGGGTCGAAAACGAAACATCGGAAGAGTTTAACAAAAGGAGAGAAGTGCGTCATGGTTGTATACTGTCGCCCCTCCTATTCAACATGTACTGGGAACATCTATTTAGAGGCATTGAATAACATGGAGGATGGCTATCTGAGCCACCACCACACCTTCATCAAAGCTATACTTGCAACAAAAAGCCATTGTTTCGAAAACGAAACATCGGAAGAATTTAATATAAGGAGAGAAGTGCGTCAAGGTTGTATACTGTCGACCCTCCTATTCAACGTGTACTCAGAACATCTATTTAAAGAGGCATTGAACTACATGGAGGATGGAGTTGTGTAAATGGAGAAATAATAAATAACCTGAGATTTGCTGATGATACTGCTGAATACTGCTGATACTGCAGATAGCAGATAGCAGATACTGCTGAAGGACTTCAGAGACTTGTAGACCGTATAGAGACTGCATGCAACAGATATAGTATGAAGTTAAACTGTAAGAAGACACACATATCAATTATCAGTAAACACGTCATCGGCAACCTACAGTTTACCACTAACAATATAGCTCTCACAATAGTCGAGACAGTTACATATCTGGGCTGCACCCTGAATAAGGACTGGGATCACTCTAACAAGATGCCGAATCGAAAAAGCAAGAGGTATATTTAACAAGATGCGTAACATACTGTGCGATCTCAGTGGTGTAGTGGTGAACGCGTAACATACTTAGTGGTCACAGTGGTGTAGTGGTGGACGCATCCCCTAGATCCCGGGATCGACATTAGGTCCCGGGGTCAATCCCCGACCTACCCTTGAAAATTTTCACGGATCTATGCTGTCAACTTAATCATCAATTGTTTATTATAACAATTAAAACTATTTCATGAATGTAAAAACTTAAACAGTAGGGAAAGATGGTCGTTCTGGACCCTCCACCTCCACTGCCGGCCCACCATGCCCCCACTTCCGGTTTCCACCCCACTTCCGGTTCCCATCCCATTTCCATTTCCTACACCAACTTCTGCCTAGTAAACCTCTCAACTAGTGCCGTTTGGAACCGGCGATAAACTGCTAGGTGCTGTATATTAGTGGATGATGCGTTCCAAAAGTATGCGCGAGAGGTTGCCTAAGTTCTCGGAGAGTACGGCACCTTAAGAAGAGTAACATACTGTGCAACCTATCTCTCAACATCCATACCCGAATAAGAATTTTAAAATGCTATATACTCTGGACCTTCCTATATGGGGCAGAAGCGTGGACCCTTATCGATACCTCATGATTGGACTGTATTTAACAATGACAAGATTAAAATATGGGACAACAAATCGGGGTGGTTTTGCCACTTACCCTCTAGTTACAAAATGTCTTCCTTTCCTGCTCTGAAACGATCCTCCTGTCGCCAACTGATTCAAAGGAGGAAACGGATAGGATTAAGGACTAGAAGGATATTCGGCGGAGAACCCTTGCAATGCTGATATTCTAGAATGAGCAGAATCCCCGAAAAGTTCCCTTCAACAAAATGAGCGTGGTCGCATGCCGGCCGAGATAAAACGTGAACTCTCTCTTAACACACTCGGCGGGCTAAACGTACTATCTCTCGATGCGACTCAAATCACACTACCTCTAAGCGGTAGTGTGATTCTTTCTCTAATTCTTTTTCTAATCGCTACGCTATTTTTAATTCGATGGGCGCGATCAACACCTGGCGGGATTAATTGATCGTGCTATGGACAATCGTACGCCCTCTTTTGACAGGCTATAAAACTAATAAAAAAGGGCCCAAACACCTCATTCCAGAATGCGAAATCGTCAATTATAACTATGCCGTTTCAAATCGCTTCAAATTAAAGGATATTACTCCAGTAACATCGGACCCCATGTAGACGCAAGGATGCATTTAAGATGTGGTGCTATCGCCGCATACTCAGAATCCCATGGATACACAACGTGCCAAACGACACGGTACTGCAACGCATCGGTGGACAACTGGAATACCTATTAAACGTCAAGCGCAGAAAATTGGAATACTTCGGACATATCATGCGAGGGGAAAAATACCACGGTCTTCAACTCATCCTGCACGGGAAAATTGAGGGTCGAAGGTCAGCAGGACGCAGGCGATTATCGTGGCTGTGAAATTTACGAACATGGACCGGAATGGCATCAATAGCTCTATTCAGAATGATTTGTACCAACGTGATAGCCAACATCCACAGAGGAGAGGCAGTTTAAGAAGAAGAAGAAAGTGAATACTACGTATGTAAGACGTCGGCGTCTACAAAAAAGTATTCTTTGTAAATTTAGTTAAATCATTCGGTGTAGCCACAAAAGTAAAAAAATGAAATGCAAAATATTCTTCAATGGTCACCCCTTCTTTGAATATTGTTTCTCAATTTACATGAGTATAAATGGTCAGGTCAAGGTGTTGAAATTAATGTATGTTTTGCCAGAGCCTTGGGTACTGGAGGCATGTTCATTTGTGGGGCTATTTGTGGGTCTTATTATTATATGTGCGCCTTATTATTCAAATAAATCATCTTCTGTTGTCATTTTATTTTATTATCTTTTCAAACGTGTATACAAAGCATTTAACATTTTAGAAGGATATTCGGCGGAGAACCCTTGCAATGCTGATATTCTAGAATGAGCAGAATCCCCGAAAAGTTCCCTTCAACAAAATGAGCGTGGTCGCATGCCCGCCGAGATAAAACGTGGACTCTCCTAACACACTCGCCGGGCTAAACGTACTATCTCTCGATGCGACTCAAATCACACTACCTCTAAGCGGTAGTGTGATTCTTTCTCTAATTCTTTTTATAATCCCTACGCTATTTTTAATTCGATGGGCGCGATCAACACCTGGCGGAATTAATTGATCGTGCTATGGACAATCGTACGCCCTCTTTTGACAGGCTGTAAAACTAATAAAAAAGGGCCCAAACACCTCATTCCAGAATGCGAAATCGTCAATTATAACAATGCCGTTTCAAATCACTTCAAATTAAAGGATATTACTCCAGTAACATCGGACCCCATGTAGACGCAAGGATGCATTTAAGATGTGGTGCTATCGCCGCATACTCAGAATCCCATGGATACACAACGTGCCATACGACACGGTACTGAAACGCATTGGTGGACAACTGGAATACCTATTAAACGTCAAGCGCAGGAAATTGGAATACTTCGGACATATCATGCGATGGGAAAAATGCCACGGTCTTCAACTCATCCTGCACGGGAAAATAGAGGGTCGAAGGTCAGCAGGACGCAGGCGAATATCGTGGCTGTGAAATTTACGAACATGGACCGGAATGGCATCAATAGCTCTATTCAGAATGATTTGGACCAACGTGATAGCCAACATCCACAGAGGAGAGACACTTTAAGAAGAAGAAGAAAGCGTGAATACTACGTATGTAAGACGTCGGCCTCTACAAAAAAGTATTCTTTGCAAATTTAGTTAAATCATTCGGGGTAGCCACAAAAGTAAAAAAAAATAAATGCAAAATATTCTTCAATGGTTACCCCTTCTTTGAATATTGTTTCTCAATTTACATGAGTATAAATGGTCAGGTCAAGGTGTTGAAATTAATGTAGGGGAGACTGGGGCAGTTTTGAACGGGGGGCACCTTTGAACATTTTGAATTTCCCTGAAATAATTATTATTTCTATTATTTTATCAACTCTGGTAGTAAATGACAAGCCAGCTGGTAGTTGAGCAGCAATCTTTTGTAACATCAGAATGTCTGTTTTTTTCCACGGTGAACTTTTGTGTATGTGTTGTTGAGAAGTTTGTTTTTGTTTCTACAGTTGCAAGGATTTTATAATAACATATTATCATCAAACCACTGCTTATTTATTGCACATAATAACCAAGTAAGTACACTATTCATCTATAGTTGTAAAACTTGAATATTCTTTATATTTTTTTTGTAATTTATGAGTTTATGCGGTGTTGTTACACATAACAACCCCCTAGTTACAATGCGCCGCACAGGGCACTTTTGGACAAAGTCTAGTGGGGTACATTTGAACAGTGTCAATAGCCCCTTATTATGAGATAAACTTATTTTTTGTTCAAATATAGCTTTTGGATACCTTGGAGAAAGAACATTCCAAACTGATGAAACAGACTGCCACAGATGTAGAGCAAATATAAAAAAAGTTTCCCCACCCTTCGACAACTAAGAAAACGTCTCCATCGAACAAGGAAACTGTTGATGATAGGATAGTAGTTGGAAATTTTGTTATTGTTATATACGAAGGAGAGCTATACCCTGGAAAAATTACCAAACAATTAGATATTGATTTGGTACTTGACAGTGCTATGATAAGAAAAGGCAGGCAATTGGAATGGCCAACCAAAATAGATTAACTATTAACAGCTGACTATTGCAGTTGTAGAATAGGACCCCTATTCTACAATTGAAATAGTTAGCAAAATAGAGGAGCCAGAACCGGTCAGTGCTGGACGTCGTCACATATTCAGTGTGCCAGAATTGCATAAAATGCTTGGGTACTATTGATTCATTTTTGTATAGACTTTTGTTAGCAGTACCAAAACTGACAATTTTATATTTAGGTACCTATTTAATTTTTAATTTTTAATTGTGTTCAAATAAATTTATTTCAAACTTTTTAATGCTAATAATTTGTGTTTTAATAATAATTATTTTATTTAAGTATAATAAAAACCACTTGAACTAGTTTTGGGACTATTTTCTCAAATATATTTGAAGTTGGCTATGGGTGTTCAAAAGTGCCCCATGCCTGTTGAAAGGTGCCCCATACATGGGGAACTTTTGAACAAAGGCAGAAGCTTGCGTTAAGGCCAGTTTATGGGAAACAGAATCACTATTTTCATGGGTAGACAATTTTAAGAGGTGGCTTAAATTATAACTTACGAGGCAGTGCATTTTGGTGTATTAAATATATAAGGCGGAATAACAAGTATATAAAAACTAAAAACTGTTCAAAGGTGCCCCAGTCTCCCCTATGCTTTGCCTGATACTTGAGGTACTGGAGGCATTTCACTTTGTGGGGCTATTTGTGGGTCTTATTATTATATGTGCGCCTTATTATTTAAATAAATCATCTTCTGTTGTCATTTTATTTTATTATCTTTTCAAACGTTTATACAAAGCATTTAACCATTATTAATACCACAAAAAAACCATTCCTGCTCTAAACCCCCATTCGTTTCCAAGACAAATCCATCGTTTCTAATCGTTCATTTTTTATTGCATTTTTATCCCACCGAATCTGTTTATGCGATCAATTTGTTTTTATCTCCATCCCCTTCAAAGGAATTCACCTCTATACCGGTTTGTTATCAATGTAAATGCGGAATCGTTTTCCCGAAAAAACTAATTTCCAATGAAAAGAGAAATGAACAGGACACAATTATCCATAATAGCATGAGAAGGGAGAGTTCTATGAAATCTAATAAAATTGCACGAGAAGGGCTTAAAGCGTTAGTTTTTATATCCGTGTGAAAGGGATTCATTAAAATGGGGAAAATAATGCAAAAAGCTCCTCGTAATTGATGAAACTAGAATTTGTAAAGAGGAAAAGGGATGGAATCTAATTTATTTATAAACAGAGCTTAAATGTAATGTAAATAAAAGTAAATTGGAATTTACAACAAATATTTTCATAAATCGTTTTAAAATTTATTGTATTTTGCGTCTGTAATGGACTCATAACAGCACTCATATACGTGCGGTTATGGCTCGCCGAGTGCCATACAATTTTCTCAATATGTAACGCGGATTTTTTTATTTAGAAATGGCATAAAAAGGCACAAAATAGAAAAAAATACTATAAAAAAACTCGTTCGTAAGGCGTTTTTCAGCACGCGTCCAATTTTGGAAAACGACGAGCGTAGCGATAAGTTTTCTAACGGACAAGTGCGATGTAAAATCGCGCTTACTGAACTCGTCCTTTAATATACTAATACAGCTCCCCACAAATATATATTTCTTATGCTGTACTGATTAAACAACGCGGCGAAAATATCACACCGACATAACAACGCTCCATGAAAATATCACATTCTAAAATATTTGGTGACAATAATGATTAGGATGTGATATTATCTTTGTGTTATATTTTCCACGACTATTTTGTCTTCTTTTATTTTTTACTGTAATAATTTAAGGTGTTGTTTTCGTAACGCATTGTTTTCATAACGATGTTTTCGCTGCGTTGTTTAGTCGCGCGTTGTTATGTCATTGAACCATTTTGAATAGCTTGTATAGGCATCCATACATACATTATAATTCAATTAGTTTCTTTCATATTATTTCAAATTGTTCGATTATTGAAAATAATTAAGTTGCTAATTAATATTTATAGATTCAAATTGTTTGATATTTTTACTGAAATTAACGAAAAATTATTAATTTTTGGTTCTGTAGATTGGTAGTAACTGTGCAGAGTACGAATTGTGTTGTCAGCTGTGTGCTGTCAAAATGGCCGCAATGTAGAAGTTTGCTGCAGGTTTTGTGTGTGTAATTGTGAAATAATGGCTATAAATGTGCATTTTTCTGCTTAATTTGTAACTGAGCAACGTGTCTACACACCCAAGCTGTAAGTCAAACATTTAACTTAACTTAACAAAGATATTTCTCTGTATATATACCCCCCAAGAGGGTTATATCAACCCTTACACCAAATCTTATTTCCACCAGAAAAATCTTTAACACACCGTTTAAACCCAACAAGCAGATCTTAATAAGAATCTGTGAAGCTGAGACAAAGTTTTGCTTGATATATTACGTTTATTTTCATTCAAAAATGTCTTTATTTTTAATGAAGTTTGATCTAGTTATTCAGTGGATTGAGCAGTTTGTATGATTTGTAACCTTGTGGTTGGATGTAATAGTTTTGTCCTAAATGTGAGTCACAGCTGCACAGGGAAGGTTAAACTGATTTAGGTTACACACAGATTGTTGTTAAAAACACCGATTTATTACCCATGCACCAATTTATTTAAACAAATCTTCACAGGAATCAATACAAGAAAACGTAAATAAACAACCCAGGAAGGTTTTGCAATACCTTATAAGTAAATATATTTTGTAGTATAGTAATAATTAAACAGAATTTGTAATATTACTTAGGTAATTTTCCTAGTTTGAACAAGTTTTTGTTAAATTTCCTTCCTTTTTAAAGCAAAAAGATAATTTCAATACTCTTGTTAATGTATTTCCTGTGTGTGTATTTGAAATGTTTTGATGATATAATGTATTGTAAAAGTCTCTTTGTTTACAATAAGAGGTAATTCATTTATGACTTAAGTCATTTCAAAAACTAGACAAGACTTTAGGACAAAATTGGCATGACTAGACCAGACTACACACAACCAAAACAAAACTGGACTATAGTCTATTTTTTTTAAGAATGCAGTAACTATAAACCTGATTTACACTATGATAAATGTTCAATCTAGACACAAAATTTGGCGCTAAATTCAAATATGGTTAATTGAATATCAAATTGGTAATTTATTAATAGTTTGATTGAATATCTTAATATTATTGAATAACTTATACAATACTAACAAATAAATGGAGAAAAACACAATAAAATCTAAATGAAACAAACAGATCAGATGACAATTGTGAAGTGACACGGCAGCCATTGACAACTATCAGCTGCAAATGTATGTGAATAGAAAGAGAGAAAAGAGGTTGAGATGGAGAAGTAAATATCGTCGGTGTGAACTTCTCGATTTAAGCCAATCAGAGAACAAGTTCAAATAATCCCTATCTTCCCTGTACTGCATTCTTAAATAAAATGAACTCTAGTCCAGATTGCACAGAACTATATAACCAGACTAAATATATAGCAATATATACCAGGGCTGTCCAACCTTTTGTAGTGGTGATCAACTTTTTGGTATATATTGTTGCCAAGATTGACCAAAACTCGTAGCTGGCCACCGGGCGGTCTGAAGTCATGGAGTGCAAAAAATTTTGAGAAAATGCATAACATATTGCCATTTAAAGTCTGTTTTTCATGTAAAAATAACCTAATACGAAAGTCGGAATTAATTTTTTTATATAGATTCTTATTCTCAGGGCTGCACTTTTAGCCAATTAATAAATTGATCGCCAATGAATTTAAGATAATGTTTTTTTGTTTTGGTGTACTTTTATAAATCCATTGCAGAAGACACTTGTCTCTCACTCTTAGCAAACGTGAAAATCTTTTATATAATGTTTATTAAACATTTCAGCACGAACAAAAAGTATTGAAATTTATATAATATCAGATATAAAATAACAAAATTAGGAACATAAATACTAACACAAGACTAATACTAATGAGATCGTTGGCATTGCATGGAACAAAAAGTAATGAAATTTATATAATACCTGTTACAAAATGTGGGGTGGACAGGACTCCTTAGCTGTAGTGAAGGCGACCTGTCTAGGGGGTGACAACCCCGAATAATAAGCCTCCCAAGCTAACAACTTGTTAAGCTAGCTTTTCCCAAGCTAAAATACAATTAGTATCTTGGACAGTGGCTCGCCACTGTCCCATGAAGAATATTCTTCAACTGAGCATGAACGAAAATCTCGCTAAATGCACTACCCCAGGTGGTAACCAATCCACCGTCACTTATGGTAACGTTAGCGGACCTTCGGATTCTGGGGAGTCCGCACCAACATGCTTTAAGGATGAGTCGGACCATCCTGAAATCACCGGACGTAAACTCAGACCAAGACGGCAAAGTTTCTTCATAACATTTAATGCCAACTCACTGCTAAAAGTGGGTAAACTGAAACATTTGACTGATTCACAAACACGACACAAGATAATACTAACAGCAGTACAAGAAACCAGATTTACGGACGAACATGCCTTCGAGTCCTAAGGCTACAGAATCCTCCAAGGAAAAGTGGATCAGCGGGTAATGAAGAACGTACCCCACTTAGGTACAGGATTGATAATCAGTCACAGGATACTGGATTCAGTCACCGACTTTACCTCCCTGAGTAGTCGTGTATCCATCCTCTCTCTCAAATGCGCAAACAAGGGCTACAGTATAGTCAATGTACATGCCCAAATCAACCAGGACAACAGACGAAATCCAGACAGAACTGGTAAATTCTGGAAAGACATAGAAGATATTATCTCTAAACTTCCAGAGAGGCACACCGTCATACTGCTTGGTGACTTCAATGCTCAATTGGGAAGGGAGAAAAAATACAGAAACATATTGCGCAATTATCCGGCGTATAAGCGAGCCAACCGCAACGGAGAACGATTGGTGGATCTGTGTAGGACTTTTGGGTTGATACAGGCTTCAAACACTTGCCAAGGAAGCAGAAGACTTGGATTTCACCAAATACCCACCTGGGTGAATTCCAGATAGATCATGTGGCCATTTCACGAAAATCTCAAAAGGAAATACAAAACGTGAAGGTACTAAGAAGCGCCAATCTGGCCTCTACCTCTCAAGATCAAAATAAGACTCCAGCCTAGAAACACTAGATTACACAGAACCTCCAGAATGGCAAGATTTGACGTAGAGCGACTCAAGAACAGTCAAGAAGTAAGTCAGAGACTGAACAACACAGACCTAAACAGCTGGGACCAACTGATGGAGACTCTTGTCAAGGCCGCCAATGAACTCGCCCCTCTCGCTAGAAGAAGGAAGCATCCGTGGTGGACTGAAGTCTGTGACAATGCATAAGCCCAAAGACAGATAGCATGGGTGAAATGGAATTCTAAAAAGTCCAAGGAAAATTTTCATAAATTTTTGGAACAAAGAAAGGTTACAGCCAAGATAATTCGAGGAACCAAACGAACCTTCACACAAAACCAACTAACCCATATCGAAGAAAGCTTTGCTAAGAATAATTCCGGAGATTTCTTTGGAACCTTTAAGCAGGCACTCAGAAAATACGCTCCGCCAAGCCTCCACTTCAAAGACTCACAAGGCAAACTGGCTTATAACGACAAGGACAACTGCCACCTTTTGGCTCAGTACTTTAAAAATCTACTCAACTGTGACCCACCCAGTGAAGACTTCAAAGACTATAAACAAACCACACCCAACCCGGACTCGCTTCCCCTTCATTGGAAGAAGTTGGCCAGATCATTCAACTTCTTAAGAATAATAAGGCAGCTGGAGAGGACTCTATCATTGCTGAACTGTGGAAAGATGCTGGAAACAATGCCGTGCGCAAGCTAACCGAGATCATCCAGGACATCTGGGAAACAGAGAAATTACCTGCCGATTGGAAATCTGCTCTGAACCATCCGTTTCACAAAAAGGGAGATTTTACTGATCTAAACAACTACCGTGGAATTTCTCTCGTCCCAGTAACATACAAGATTCTCTCGAAGGCGTTACAAACAAGGGCAGAAAATCAGTTGGATAGTCAACTAGGAGAATACCAGGGGGGTTTTAGGAAGACCCGATCCTGTGTTGAACAGATCCTCAATCTTAAAACTGTACTTGCATACTCCAAGATGAGAAACCGCAAGGTGGTCGTCACCTTTGTTGATTTTTGGAAGGCCTATGATTCCATTGATAGAGAAACGCGTAACAAAGTACTCCAGGAACTAAGGCTAGACAACAAAACCCGCAGACTCATCTTAGAAGCTTTAACCAACACCCATTCCAAGGTTAAATTTAGAGGCGAGATTTCAGAAAGCTTCGAAATAAAAACTGGAGTGAGACAAGGAGATGGACTTTCCCCACTTTTCTTCAACTGTGTCCTTGAAAAGGTTATGAGAGAATGGCGCAATGAACTGAAATATTTGGGTGCTCAGAGTGGTATCTACCTCTGGGACGTAAGAACGATGGACTGGTTGTAGATTGCCTGGCTTTTGCAGATGACATGGCACTGTTTGCTGATTCTCTTGAGATGGCAACAATGCAGGTAAACTGTCTCAGAAAACAGGCTGCCAAAGTGGGTCTTCAAGTGTCGCTGGAGAAAACAGAATTCTTCACCAACATCAGAGAAGCAAACAGAGAGATGTTACTAGAACAGGGGAACATCAAGCGGACTGAGAAATTTAACTATCTTGGCAAATGGATTGAACCCAACTTATCAGAAAGAGCATCATTATCCAAGAGAGTCAACAAGTTAGAACTAGCCTGACTGACTAAGAACACTTACTATAAGAAATGCCTGTCACACAACCCAAGAGAAAAACACAATAAAATCTAAATGAAACAAACAGATCAGATGACAATTGTGAAGTGACATGGCAGCCATTGACAACTATCAGCTGCAAATGTATGTGAATAGAAAGAGAGAAAAGAGGTTGAGATGGAGAAGTAAATATCATCGGTGTGAACTTCTCCTCGATTTAAGCCAATCAGAGAACAAGTTCAAATAAGCCCTATCTTCCCTGTACTGCATTCTTAAATAAAATGAACTATAGTCCAGATTGCACAGAACTATATAACCAGACTAAATATATAGCAATATATACCAGGGCTGTCCAACCTTTTGTAGTGGTGATCTACTTTTTGGTATATATTGTTGCCAAGATCGACCAAAACTCGTAGCTGGCCACCGGGCGGTCTGGGGTCATGGAGTGCACCCCCATGTGGGGAGAAAATTTTGAGAAAATGCATAACATATTGCCATTTAAAGTCTGTTTTTCATGTAAAAATAACCTAATAAGAAAGTCGGAATTCATTTTTTTATATAGATTCTTATTCTCAGGGCTGCACTTTTAGCCAATTAATAAATTGATCGCCAATGAATTTAAGATAATGTTTTTTTGTTTCGGTGTACTTTTATAAATCCATTGCAGAAGACACTTGTCTCTCACTCTTAGCAAACATGAAAATCTATTATATTATGTTTATTAAACATTTCAGCACGAACAAAAAGTATTGAAATTTATATAATATCAGATATAAAATAACAAAATTAGGAACATAAATACTAACACAAGACTAATACTAATGAAATCGTTGGCATTGCATGGAACAAAAAGTGACCGACGAAATTTATATAATACCTGTTACAAAATGTGGGGTGGACAGGACTCCTTAGCCGTAGTGAAGGCGACCTGTCTAGGGGTGACAACCCCGAATAATTAGCCTCCCAAGGTAACAGCTCGCCACTGTCCCATGAAGAATATTCTTCAACTGAGCATGAAGGAAAGTCTCTCTAAATGCACTACCCCAGGTGGTAACCAATCCACCGTCACTTATGGTAACGTTAGCGGACCTTCGGATCCTGGGGAGTCCGCACCAACATGCTTTAAGGATGAGTCGGACCATCCTGAAATCACCGGACGTAAACTCAGACCAAGACGGCAAAGCTTCTTCATAACATTTAATGCCAACTCACTGCTAAAAGTGGGTAAACTGAAACATTTGACTGATTCACAAACACGACACAAGATAATACTGACAGCAGTACAAGAAACCAGATTTACGGACGAACATGCCTTCGAGTCCTAAGGCTACAGAATCCTCCAAGGAAAAGTGGATCAGCGGGTAATGAAGAACGTACCCCACTTAGGTACAGGATTTATAATCAGTCACAGGATAGTGGATTCAGTCACCGACTTTACCTCCCTGAGTAGTCGTGTATCCATCCTCTCTCTCAAATGCGCAAACAATGGCTACAGTATAGTCAATGTACATGCCCAAATCAACCAGGACAGCAGACGCAATCCAGACAGAACTGATAAATTCTGGAAAGACATAGAAGATATTATCTCTAAACTTCCAGAGAGGCACACCGTCATACTGCTTGGTGACTTCAATGCTCAATTGGTAAGGGAGAAAAAATACAGAAACATATTGGGCAATTATCCGGCGTATAAGCGAGCCAACCGCAACGGAGAACGATTGGTGGATCTGTGTAGGACTTTTGGGTTCAAACACTTGCCAAGGAAGCAGAAGACTTGGATTTCACCAAATACCCACCTGGGTGAATTCCAGATAGATCATGTGGCCATTTCACGAAAATCTCAAAAGGAAATACAAAACGTGAAGGTACTAAGAAGCGCCAATCTGGACTCAGACCACTACCTCTCAAGATCAAAATAAGACTCCAGCCTAGAAACACTAGATTACACAGAACCTCCAGAATGGCAAGATTTGACGTAGAGCGACTCAAGAACAGTCAAGAAGTAAGTCAGAGACTGAACAACACAGACCTAAACAGCTTGGACCAACTGATGGAGACTCTTGTCAAGGCCGCCAATGAACTCGCCCCTCTCGCTAGAAGAAGGAAGCATCCGTGGTGGACTGAAGACTGTGACAATGCATAAGCCCAAAGACAGATAGCCTGGGTGAAGTGGAATTCTAAAAAGACCAAGGAAAATTTTCATAAATTATTGGAACAAGGAAAGGTTACAGCCAAGATAATTCGAGGAACCAAACGAACCTTCACACAAAACCAACTAACCCATATCGAAGAAAGCTTTGCTAAAAATAATTCCGGAGATTTCTTTGGAACCTTTAAGCAGGCACTCAGAAAATACGCTCCGTCAAGCCTCCACTTCAGAGACTCACAAGGCAAACTGACTTATAACGACAAGGACAACTGCCACCTTTTGGCTCAGTACTTTAAAACTCTACTCAACTGTGACCCACCCAGCGAAGACTTCGACTATAAACAAACCACACCCAACTCGGACTCGCTTCCCATTCATTGGAAGAAGTTGGCCAGATCATTCAACTTCTTAAGAATAATAAGGCAGCTGGAGAGGACTCTATCATTGCTGAACTGTGGAAAGATGCTGGAAACAATGCCGTGCGCAAGCTAACCGAGATTATCCAGGACATCTGGGAAACAGAGAAATTACCACCCGATTGGAAATCTGCTCTAAACCATCCGCTTCACAAAAAGGGAGATTTTACTGATCTAAACAACTACCGTGGAATTTCTCTCGTCCCGGTAACATACAAGATTCTCTCGATGGCGTTACAAACAAGGGCAGAAAATCAGTTGGATAGTCAACTGGGAGAATACCAGGGGGGCTTTAGGAAGACCCGATCCTGTGTTGAACAGATCCTCAATCTTAAAACTGTACTTGCATACTCCAAGATGAGAAACCGCAAGGTGGTCATCACCTTTGTTGATTTTTGGAAGGCCTATGATTCCATTGATAGAGAAACGCTTAACAAAGTACTCCCGGAACTAGGGCTAGACAACAAAACCCGCAGACTCATCTTAGAAACTTTAACCAACACCCATTCCAAGGTTAAATTTAGAGGCGAGATTTCAGAAAGCTTCGAAATAAAAACTGGAGTGAGACAAGGAGATGGACTTTCCCCACTTTTCTTCAACTGTGTCCTTGAAAAGGTTATGAGAGAATGGCGCAAGGAACTGAAAAATTTGGGCGCTCAGAGTGGTAGAGACGTAAGAACGATGGACTGGTTGTAGATTGCCTGGCTTTTGCAGATGACATGGCACTGTTTGCTGATTCTCTTGAGATGGCAACAATGCAGTTAAACTGCCTCAGAAAACAGGCTGCCAAAGTGGGTCTTCAAGTGTCACTGGAGAAAACAGAATTCTTCACCAACATCAGAGAAGCAAACAGAGAGATGTTACTAGAACAGGGGAACATCAAGAGGACTGAGAAATTTAACTATCTCGGCGAATGGATTGAACCCAACTTATCAGAAAGAGCATCATTATCCAAGATAGTCAACAAGTTAGAACTAGCCTATCGACTGACTAAGAACACTTACAATAATAACTGCCTGTCACACAACCCAAGAGAAAAACACAATAAAATCTAAATGAAACAAACAGATCAGACAATTGTGAAGTGACACGGCAGCCATTGACAACTATCAGCTGCAAATGTTTGTGAATAGAAAGAGAGAAAAGAGGTTGAGATGGAGAAGTAAATATCATCGGTGTAAACTTCTCCTCGATTTATGCCAATCAGAGAACAAGTTCAAATAAGCCCTATCTTCCCTGTACTGCATTCTTAAATAAAATGAACTATAGTCCAGATTGCACAGAACTATATAACCAGACTAAATATATAGCAATATATACCAGGGCTGTCCAACCTTTTGTAGTGGTGATCTACTTTTTGGTATATATTGTTGCCAAGATCGACCAAAACTCGTAGCTGGCCACCGGGCGGTCTGGGGTCATGGAGTGCACCCCCATGTGGGGAGAAAATTTTGAGAAAATGCATAACATATTGCCATTTAAAGTCTGTTTTTCATGTAAAAATAACCTAATACGAAAGTCGGAATTCATTTTTTTATATAGATTCTTATTCTCAGGGCTGCACTTTTAGCCAATTAATAAATTGATCGCCAATGAATTTAAGATAATGTTTTTTTGTTTCGGTGTACTTTTATAAATCCATTGCAGAAGACACTTGTCTCTCACTCTTAGCAAACGTGAAAATCTATTATATAATGTTTATTAAACATTTCAGCACGAACAAAAAGTATTGAAATTTATATAATATCAGATATAAAATAACAAAATTAGGAACATAAATACTAACACAAGACTAATACTAATGAGATCGTTGGCATTGCATGGAACAAAAAGTAATGAAATTTATATAATACCTGTTACAAAATGTGGGGTGGACAGGACTCCTTAGCCGTAGTGAAGGCGACCTGTCTAGGGGTGACAACCCCGAATAATAAGCCTCCCAAGGTAACAACTTGGGTAGTATCTTGAACAGTGGCTCGCCACTGTCCCATGAAGAATATTCTTCAACTGAGCATGAAGGAAAGTCTCGCTAAATGCACTACCCCAGGTGGTAACCAATCCACCGTCACTTATGGTAACGTTAGCGGACCTTCGGATTCTGGGGAGTCCGCACCAACATGCTTTAAGGATGAGTCGGACCATCCTGAAATCACCGGACGTAAACTCAGACCAAGACGGCAAAGCTTCTTCATAACATTTAATGCCAACTCACTGCTAAAAGTGGGTAAACTGAAACATTTGACTGATTCACAAACACGACACAAGATAATACTGACAGCAGTACAAGAAACCAGATTTACGGACGAACATGCCTTCGAGTCCTAAGGCTACAGAATCCTCCAAGGAAAAGTGGATCAGCGGGTAATGAAGAACGTACCCCACTTAGGTACAGGATTTATAATCAGTCACAGGATACTGTATTCAGTCACCGACTTTACCTCCCTGAGTAGTCGTGTATCCATCCTCTCTCTCAAATGCGCAAACAATGGCTACAGTATAGTCAATGTACATGCCCAAATCAACCAGGACAACAGACGCAATCCAGACAGAACTGATAAATTCTGGAAAGACATAGAAGATATTATCTCTAAACTTCCAGAGAGGCACACCGTCATACTGCTTGGTGACTTCAATGCTCAATTGGGAAGGGAGAAAAAATACAGAAACATATTGGGCAATTATCCGGCGTATAAGCGAGCCAACCGCAACGGAGAACGATTGGTGGATCTGTGAAGGACTTTTGGGTTCAAACACTTGCCAAGGAAGCAGAAGACTTGGATTTCACCAAATACCCACCTGGGTGCATTCCAGATAGATCATGTGGCCATTTCACGAAAATCTCAAAAGGAAATACAAAACGTGAAGGTACTAAGAAGCGCCAATCTGGACTCAGACCACTACCTCTCAGATCAAAATAAGACTCCAGCCTAGAAACACTAGATTACACAGAACCTCCAGAATGGCAAGATTTGACGTAGAGCGACTCAAGAACAGTCAAGAAGTAAGTCAGAGACTGAACAACACAGACCTAAACAGCTGGGACCAACTGATGGAGACTCTTGTCAAGGCCGCCAATGAACTCGCCCCTCTCGCTAGAAGAAGGAAGCATCCGTGGTGGACTGAAGACTGTGACAATGCATAAGCCCAAAGACAGATAGCCTGGGTGAAGTGGAATTCTAAAAAGACCAAGGAAAATTTTCATAAATTTTTGGAACAAAGAAAGGTTATAGCCAAGATAATTCGAGGAACCAAACGAACCTTCACACAAAACCAACTAACCCATATCGAAGAAAGCTTTGCTAAGAATAATTCCGGAGATTTCTTTGGAACCTTTAAGCAGGCTCTCAGAAAATACGCTCCGCCAAGCCTCCACTTCAGAGACTCACAAGGCAAACTGGCTTATAACGACAAGGACAACTGCCACCTTTTGGCTCAGTACTTTAAAAATCTACTCAACTGTGACCCACCCAGCAAAGACTTCGACTATAAACAAACCACACCCAACCCGGACTCGCTTCCCCTTCATTGGAAGAAGTTGGCCAGATCATTCAACTTCTTAAGAATAATAAGGCAGCTGGAGAGGACTCTATCATTGCTGCACTTTGGAAAGCTGCTGGAAACAATGCCGTGCGCAAGCTAACCGAGATCATCCAGGACATCTGGGAAACAGAGAAATTACCACCCGATTGGAAATCTGCTGTGAACCACCCGCTTCACAAAAAAGGAGATTTTACTATATAATCTAAACAACTACCGTGGAATTTCTCTCGTCCCGGTAACATACAAGATTCTCTCGAAGGCGTTACAAACAAGGGCAGAAAATCAGTTGGATAGTCAACTAGGAGAATACCAGGGGGGCTTTAGGAAGACCCGATCCTGTGTTGCACAGATCCTCAATCTTAAAACTGTACTTGCATACTCCAAGATGAGAAACCGCAAGGTGGTCGTCACCTTTGTTGATTTTAGGAAGGCCTATGATTCCATTGATAGAGAAACGCTTAACAAAGTACTCCAGGAACTAGGGCTAGACAACAAAACCCGCAGACTCATCTTAGAAACTTTGACCAACACCCATTCCAAGGTTAATTTTAGAGGCGAGATTTCAGAAAGCTTCGAAATAAAAACTGGAGTGAGACAAGGAGATGGACTTTCTCCACCTCTCTTCAACTGTGTCCTTGAAAAGGTTATGAGAGAATGGCGCAAGGAACTGAACAATTTGGGTGCTCAGAGTGGTATCTACCTGGGACGTAAGAACGATGGACTGGTTGTAGATTGCCTGGCCTTTGCAAATGGCATGGCACTGTTTGCTGATTTTCTTTAGATGGCAACAATGCAGGTAGACTGCCTCAGAAAACAGGCTGCCAAAGTGGATCTTCAAGTGTCGCTGGAGAAAACAGAATTCTTCACCAACATCAGAGAAGCAAACAGAGAGATGTTACTAGAACAGGGGAACATCAAGAGGACTGAGAAATTTAACTATCTCGGCGAATGGATTGAACCCAACTTATCAGAAAGAGCATCATTATCCAAGAGAGTCAACAAGTTAGAACTAGCCTATCGACTGGCACTTACAATAAGAAATGCCTGTCACACAACGTGAAACTTAAGCACTACACATCAGTCCTACGACCAGAAGCCGTGTATGCCATGGAATGTCTTTCCTTGAACCGAAGAGGTCTAGTAGAGAAATTGGAAATCAGAGAGAGGAGAATCCTCAGGAAGATCCTAGGCCCGGTAAAGGAAGATGGGGTCGGAATTCCCCATCTTCCTTAAGGCGGCATAACTCTGAGTTCTACGAACATATTGAGATGCTCTCTGACTGTGCAAGGAAAAGAAAGGTAGCTTTCTATGGCCACGTTGCAAGATTGCCTCCAAACCGACTAACAAACCGTCTGTTCATCTTCTTGCTAAACAAGAAGCTTCATACCACTTGGTTGACAGAAACCGAGAAGTATATTAAAGAACTGGGAATAACAGATTACTAAACTAAACAATTATGATACTAAAGTCGATGATACAAAAAATGTCACCCTAGCTACAGAATTGAACAAAATGGATCGTTAGATTATGGTTAGATTAGGTTATATTAGGAGCAGATAAAACAAGACCACATATCGCGCGGTAGCGCGACCTTTCCGTTACGAATTAAGAAAAAAAATTCAATAGTTTAAACAGTTTATGTATATAACCTCCAAATTTATTTTCTCTACGCCGTTCCGTCTTGCCCCAATGCGCACGCACACAATGTGTACATTGGGTTACCTATATCTATGATATCTCATAAGTCAGATTAACCCCATCTTCTCCTGATGTCTTTCCATTCTTCAGTTCTGTGATACGGTGTCGGATTTCTTCTTGTCTCGGTGGATCAGCGTCGGGTTTCGTGTTTCTGGAGGATGTGTGTGGGAATTGTTCGGATGGTTCGTTGCAATTAAGGTACACGGCAAAGTAGTTCGGCAGTTCTTCGCAGTTTTCTTGGTTGGTGATTGAAAACGTAACCTTTGATTTTATTTTCAAAAGCTCTATAGATGTTTCTGCTGTTGTAGTTTCTGTTATCCTCAGTTATCCTCAATTGATGTGAGGTATTTGGTTACGTTTTGGCGTTTGGTCTTTCTGATTGGGGTATAATTAAGAACATGGTAAGCTCCGAAAATCGGGTTTCTCGTTTTTTTTTTACCTGAATTAATTGATGCAAATCGTCTTCCACAGTGCTTTAGGAAGCGCGGAAAAGTAAAATGAAGCTTCTAAGTCGTCCGGTTTCAGAAATATTTGGGATTTGGTAATAAAAAAAAATTACATTTTCAACACAATAACTGACGTGTATGACTGGTCACATAACTAAGAATGTGCATACAACTGGGTCAGCGGTGCCAAATCTAATTTTGACAACATAATTATTTATGAACAAATATATTATTTTAATTTTTCAGCGTCACATGTTTGCGTAAAGTATATAAAAAAATGACTTCCAGAAATTATTTTTCCATTCTGGATATTCAGAATATTTTAAGACTGGTACTGATAGAAAACCTCCAGTGGCGGAGAATAGATTAGGTTGCCCACCGCGAATCGGGCAGATAAATTAATTGATGCAAATCGTCTTCCACAGTACTTTAGTAAGCGCGGAAAAGTAAAATGAAGCTTCTAAGTCGTCCGGTTTAAGAAATATTTGGGTTTTTGTAATAAGAAAATTTATATTTTCAACACAATAACTGACGTGTATGACTGGTTATGTAACTAAGAATGTGCATACAACTGGGTCAGCGGTGCCAAATTTAATTTTGACAACATAATTATTTATGAACATATATATTCTTTGAATTTTTCTGCGTCACATGTTTGCGTACAGTATATACAAAAATGGTTTTCAGAAATTATTTTTCCATTCTGGATATTCAGAATATTTTAAGACTAGTACTGACAAGAAACCTCCAGTGGTGGAGGTTAGATTGGGTTGCCCACCGCGAAGCGGGCAGATAAATCAAGACCACATACGGGCGGCAGCGCGAACTTTCGATCCAATATAGGACAATGTGGCAAGGACCGTTGGTTTAACCCAGGTTAGATTAGGTGGCTCGCCGCGAAGCGTGCAGATATATCAAGACCATATACGCGCGGCAGCGCGAATTCTCGATCCAATATAGGACAATGTGGCAAGGACCGTGGGTTTAACCCTGGTTAGATTAGGTTATCCACCGCGAAGCGGGCAGATAAATCAAGACCACATACGCGCGGCAGCGCGAACTCTCGATCCAATATAGGACAATGTGGCAAGGACCGTTGGTTTAACCCAGGTTAGATTAGGTTGCACACCGCGAAGCGGGCAGTTAAATCAAGACCACATACGCGCGGCAGCGCGAACTTTCGATCCAATATAGGACAATGTGGCAAGGACCGTTGGTTTAACCCAGGTTAGATTAGGTTGCACACCGTGAAGCGGGCAGATATATCAAGACCACATACGTGCGGCAGCGCGAACGACCATCCAATTTAGGATAATGTTTTTTATTATATTTATATTTTAATGTTTTTTGTATATATTTTTAATATATACATATTTAGTATATGTATTGCTGAAAGAAATACAATAATTGTATTTATATTTGTATTTGTATTTATATTTAAATACAATAATTGTACAAGAAATACATCAGAAAATTTAGGTTATGTCAATGTTACCTTTACGTAGAATTTGCCCTGTAAATTTAAAAATACTCTAATTACATTTGTTACAGTTTTTGCAAAACCTCATTTTTTGTAATATTTTGCTAAAATAACATTTTCTAAATTTTTCTTTAAAAGAGATAAAATTGGTAACTTTAATAGAGTTAAAATTCAGCTACGTGGGCATATTTTTAGTTATGTGACCAGTAATACACATCAGTTGTTGTGTTGAAAATGTCAATTTTATTATTACAAATATCTAAATATTTCTTGCCACCGCTGACCCAATTGTATTCTTAGTTATATGACCAGTCATATTTACATTACATTCTTAGTTATGTGACCAGTCATAAACGTCAGTTATTGTGTTGAAAATGTCAAATTTTTTATTACAAAATCCCAAATATTTCTTGAAAAGAAGCTTCATTTTACTTTTCCGCGCTTACTAAAGCACTGTGGAAGACGATTTTCATCAATTAAATCAGGTAAAAAAAAACAAGAAACCCTATTTTCGGAGCTTACCATATGCTTTATAAACTCCTCTGATTGTTCTGTTTGTCTCTTTGCGGATGTCGAGAAAGTGTTATAGGGATTCCAGGGATTTGTTGCTGTTGTATTTTTGAAAGGCGAGTCGGCGATTGATGATTGCTTGATCGCAGTTGGAATCCCACCAAGGATGTTTTGCCTTATTCTTAAGTGGGATTAATTCCCTGGCTTTTATGATTATTTTGCAGGAGATTAACAAGATATTTGTTCCGTCTGGGCTCTTCCTGGTCCATCTGCGCTGGGGTTTCTTGTAATAGAATCAGTTCATTAGAAGCAGGTTTTTCTCCAACAGAAAATTTAGAAGTGTCACCACCATCAATTCGCCCTGGACTGTCAAAATTACCAAGAGCCGTTTCTGATGGATACATTTTTGTTCCTATTTTGGCATTAAAATCGCCGCATACAATGGTGAAATATGCAGGATTATTTGAGAGAGCTGCACCTAAATCATCATAAAGAACTATGACTTCCTCGTCTGTATGTTCCTCGTCTGTATGTTTCGCATAGACCTGAGTAACTTTTAAGTAATACCTGGTATTTATCCTAAGGACGGCATATACTACTCTAGTGGAAACTGATTGGATCATTCTGAGATTTCCCACTAGCTTATTGTTTATACGAAGAACCAAACACCTCCCACTGACTCATTTTGTTCTCCGTGGTAGTAAAATCATCATGCAGCCGCTTTCACGTCCATTGATGGACATAGGCCTCCTCCAAACGTCTCCAGTTTTCTCTGTCCCTGGCTGTTGCAGTTACATTTGTCGTTATCGTCTTTAGGTCATCCGTCCATCGAGTGGGAGGTCTGCCTCGGTAGGTCTCAAGACCTCCACCCCACCTTCTGATCTCACCAACTCCGACAATATCCCATCTTATGTTTTCTAATTCGCTTTCCATTTCAGTAAGACTTTCGTCTGAAAGTAGAGTTCTAGTGTTTAAGGTTTCAATTTTGAGGACTGTTTGTTTCTTTGAAGGTACTCTTGTTAAGTTTTTGTCCTCCCCAGAATCCTTGCGACAGACTGATAAATCAGTGTGAGGGTATCTACTCACCTGAGGTAGTTTTCGTTTTGTTTTGAAATCCGACATTTGTAAGGGTTCATGGCCAAATACAATTCCACGCGAGCCACTGCTTTCATTTCAGCCGCCCAATCTGGGAGCAGACGCTGTTTGCAGCTGCCCACTCTGGGTCAAACGCTGCTTGGGGATCTCCTTAGCTGCGCCTTCATCACTTCGAGACCTTACCGGCATGGGTGGCCCTACCAGTAGCTGCGCTACCGCCGGCATCGCTCCCTGGAAGTAAGGTTACTGAGCCCTCTCACCAACGACAAGGTGATGACCCCCCTAGAGAGGGGTACGATTTTATATGATCGGCTATTTTGGCTCGAGGTATAAGAGGTACTTGCACTTTTTTAGCGCGATTTCTGACTACAATTATTGTGGATTTATCTGATTTGTTATTGATGAATGGGGTGTAGTTGGGGATTTGGGAAAGAAAAGATTGTTCAATAGGACTGAAGATAACTTTTGAGAAATTGATAAATTTAGAAACTAGATTCGGGTTGGACATTACTTTTTGTTCTTGAGAGGAAGGAGAACGGATAGTTTATTTTTTAACTTTAAATATGTGGTTGACCTTACTTACATTTTCACGAACAAAGTCACCAAAGATAGTGAATTCTTCTTCTTCTTCTGGGTAGCACTACAACCCTTGGTGGGTCTTGGCTGTATTAACGATTTGCCTCCATCGGTCCCGGTCCAACATGGCCTCCTTCCAGTCATATACCTGCATAGTTTGTAGATCTTTTAAAATGTTGTCCTTCCATCAGATTCTCGGCCGCCCCAGCGGTCTCTTACTGGGTTTCCTTCCCATACTATCTTGATCAGTTGGTCGTCGGTGCTCTTTGGACATATCCAGCCCATCTCATATGCTGGAATTTTATTGATTTGACTATATCCGGCTTTTGCTATAGTGCTGGGGCTCTGCATTCGTCCTTATGCGATATTGCTACGTGTTTGGATCCTTGACGAGGCCAAATATTCTTCTCAGAATCTTCCTTTCAACCCGCTTTATTAGAAGCTCATTGTGTTTCGTAAGAGTACAGGTCTCACAGCCATAACAGATGATCGGTTTGATTACAGCCTGGTACACCCTCAGCTCTGATACTCTCGACACCGTTTTGGATTACATGAGGGTTCGCATGGCAAATAAACACCAATTGCCACTGTGTATTCGTGTTTTAATCTCTTCGTTGCTGTCGTTGTCTGAGCATATCGTGGCTCCAAGGTACTTAAACTGTCTGACACATTCTAAGTTATAGGTGTCCATCGTTATATTCTGATCGATTATGTCCCTGGTTGGTTGTCGGGTAATGTGCATGTATTTGGTTGTTTCCTGGTTGATGTTGAGGCCCATTTTCTTACATTCCTTCTCTATTTTCAGGAAGCTTTCCTTGACTTCAACAGTACTTCTTCCGACCGCATCAATGATTAACCCGTTCCACGTTCTCTTCCGCTCTCAATAACCTTGGGCGTCCGGGTTTTGGTTTATCCAGTGTTGAACCGGTCTCCTCAAAATTTTTTACCCATTTCCGAATAAGAGCAATGCTTGGCGCATCATTTAAGTGACGAAAACCTCGAATATTGGAGAAATTTCTTCGCTTTATAGTCGCACAATTACCACTTTTGTAAAATTCGCGTACACACAACGTATATTTTGTTCATTTGTTTCGGTCCAGTTGTTTGTCGGTTCTTTTTCCCATTCTTCCTTTCTCTTCCATACTTCTTTCATCCACTGTATCTCTCTTCCATCTTTATTCAGTATTTCTTTTCCTTCATTCTTTTATTTCATCTCTACACATTCGTTCCATACGTGCTCTTCTGTCTGTCTCTCTTCGTAGCACATCCTACACATTCTTTTATCTTCTTCCATCAAATATTTATTTTCCCTCTCCTCATTTCCGTATCTGAACCTCGTCATTATCTTTCTTTCTTTCCCACTTTCTCTTCCCAGGTACTTCGGAATCCCGTCTATCATACAGCTCGCATACTTCATATCATATCAGGATTCCCATATTCCTTGTCTTCTTTCCTGCATGTCTACGTCTTTGTCTCATTAGCTCATCTCTCCATTCATCCACTTGCTTTCCGTTCTTAACCCCTCAATTTCCTTACTCGCGTATCCATTTCTTGGGTAATATTCCTCTCCTCCATTAATTTATATATCCATTATTTTTTCTTTCCAGCATTCAGTCAGTAATATGCAGTCTTCCCTTCTGTTCATTCTATCTTCAAACTCAGTTGCTTTCTTCCCAGCTTTCACTCTCATTTTGCCCCTCTTACATTCCTCTCTCACTATGTATACCGGAGTTTCTCTATTTACCCCAACACCCATCTCAGGTATTTCACTTGCACTCTCTCAAAGTAGGGAAAGATGATGCGTTCTAAAACCGCCTCCCTTATGGGGATTTACATGTAACCCTCCGCCTTATGGGAAATTACATGTAATCCCTCCGCCTTATGGGGAATTATATGTACAATTTAGCCTACCCCTTCGTATGGGGAATCCTATACAAAATAGTTCTGAACGCGACCGAGCGTGTATGTGTAGATGGCGCTAGGGTGGATGGTATCGGAGGGAAAGAGGGATTTAGACCGGACAATATCGAAATCAATATCGAAAAGTCAATATCGAACAAACACGAATATTCATTTGTGAAGCTGGTTACCCCATAAGAGTAAATGGGTGCGACAAGAGAAAAACATGAAGAGAGACGTATTGATAAGAACCGCCGTGTCAACATATTCTCGGTTTATCTTATCAGCTGAGCGCGAGTGTAGATATAAACAATGTCAGGTTCTTGGAATTAATCTGTGTGTTTATCCTGAGTAAGTGAGTTTGAACTCATTCGATGTATTCTGAGGAATTTGGATGAGTCATACATGCATAGAATCGTGGGAAAGTTAAAACTGTTGTTGAAAAGTGGAAATAATAAATTATGAAACTCGGTCTAATCAATTTCTCGAGATTAATGTATGTTTATTTTAATCCGCATATTAAGATTTTGATTTACCGTTAGCATTGACCGAATGTCTGGTGCTGCTATTCATCTACTTGCATCCACTTTTCATCTACTTGCATCCACTTTTCATCTACTTGCTTCCACTTTTCATCTACTTGCATCCACTTTTCATATACTTGCATCCACTTTTCATCTACTTGCATCCACTTTTCATCTACTTGCATCCACTTTTAATCTACTTGCATCTACTTTTCATCTACTTGCATCCACTTTGCATCTACTTGCATCCACTATTAATCAGCTTTAATCCACTTTTCAATCCGATTTTTAATCAGCTTTTTAATAAGCTTTTACACAGCTTTTTAATCAGCTTTTAAACAGCTTTTAATCAGATTTTTAATCAGCTTTTGAATCAGCTTTTGAATCAGCTTTCAATCAGCCTTTGAATCAGCGTACAATCAGCTTTTAAACAGCTTTTTGATCAGCTTTTAAACAGCTTTTTAATGAGTTTTTTATTCGGCTTTTAAACAGCTTTTTAATCAGCTTTTATGCAGCTTTTAATCGGCCTTTAAACAGCTTTTTAATCAGCTTTTAATCAGGAAATCTGATTAAAAGTGAATGCAAGTAGATGAAAAGTGGATGCAAGTAGATGAAAAGTAGATGCAAGTAGATGAAAAGTGGATGCAAGTAGATGAAATGTGGATGCAAGTAGATGAAAAGTGGATGCAAGTAGATGAAAAGTGGATGCAAGTAGATTAAAAGTGGATGCAAGTAGATGAAAAGTGGATGCAAGTAGATGAAAGTGGATGCAAGTAGATGGAAAGTGGATGCAAGTAGATGAAAAGTGGATGCAAGTAGATGAGAAGTGGATGCAAGTAGATGAGAAGTGGATGCAAGTAGATGAAAAGTGGATGCAAGTAGATGAAACGTGGATGCAAGTAGATGAAAAGCGGATGCAAGTAGATGAAAAGTGGATGCAGTAGATGAAAGGTGGATGCAAGTAGATGAAAAGTGGATGCAAGTAGATGAAAAGTGGATGCAAGTAGAAAGTGGATGCAAGTAGATGGAAAGTGGATGCAAGTAGATGAAAAGTGGATGCAAGTAGATGAGAAGTGGATGCAAGTAGATGAAAAGTGGATGCAACTAGTTGAGAAGTGGATGCAAGTAGATGAGAAGTGGATGCAAGTAGATGAAAAGTGGATGCAAGTAGATGAAAAGTGGATGCAAGTAGATGAGAAGTGGATGCAAGTAGATGAAAAGTGGATGCAAGTAGATGAATATCAGCACCAGACATTCGGTCAATGCTAACGGTAAATCAAAATCTTAATATGCGGATTAAAATAAACATACAGATTAATCTCGAGAAATTGATTAGACCGAGTTTCATAATTTATTATTTCCACTTTTCAACAACAGTTTTAACTTTCCCACCGTTCTATGCATGTATGATCCAAATTTCTCAGAATAACCCAGACAAGTTGGAACAGGAAAATGTTGACTCGACGGTTTTAACTTTCCCACGATTCTTTGCACTGGTTGACCAAAAAACTAGGTCAAACTCTTAATAGGATAAACACACAGATTTATTCCAAGAAACTGACATTATTTATATCTACACTCGCGCTCAGCTGATAAGATAAACCGAAAATATGTTGACGGTTATATGTAGGCGGTTCTTATCAATACGTCTCTCTTCATGTTTTTTCCTTGTCGCACCCATTTACTCTTATGGGGTAACCAGCTTCACAAATTAATATCCATCCCGCAACCCATTTTTAAATTTTCCGCTAGTCTATTCGTGTTCGATATTGTCCGGTCTAAATCCCTCTTTCCCTCCGGTACCACCCACCCTAGCGCTGGCGCCATCTACACATACACGCTCGGTCGCGTTCAGAACTATTTTGTATAGGATTCCCCATACGGAGGGGTAGGCTAAATTTTACATGTAATTCCCCATAAGGTTTTAGGTTATGAGGCGGTTTTAGAACGCATCATCTTTCCCTACTTCTCAACCTTTTCCTGTTCTTTCCATCCCACATATTTCTGCTCCATACATTAAAATACTCTCTTATCAAACTTTCAAACATCATCATCCTCCTCCTGTTCTTTCCATCCACAGATTTCTTCTCCATACATTAATATACTCTCTATCAAATTTCCAAATTCACCATCTTCCTCCTCCTCATCCTCTTCCTTCCCCTCTGCCTCCTCTTCCTTCTCCTCCTCCTCCTCCTCCTCTCCTTCCTCCACCTCCTCCTGAAGTCGCTTCCCCATTTTCTTTCCCCTATCCCCCAAATACACCCCATTACCTTGTTTGCTTTCCTCACATTACCCCATTACCTTGTCTGCCCAACTCTCTCGCATTCGATTTATCCGAGGCCCTCTCGTTCATTGTGTATCCTAGGTACTTAAACTCTTTTGCTCGCTCAATTGCTCCACCTACCCACTTCCATTCCTTCTCCTCGTTCTTCTCCTCTTTCTTTTACTAAACATCATCATTTTCGTTTTCTCCATATTCACTTCTATGTTTTCCTTCCTCACATACCTGCCTAGACTTTTCATCATTTCTTTCATCTTTCCTTCGCCCTTTGCCACCACTACCACATCATCGGCGAACGCCAGGCTCCATACTTTCTCTCTACCTATCACACACCCTCCCGCTCGCGCCCTCTTACACAAAACACTCTTACCATATCTGCCACATATACCGTAAATAATGAGAGGCTGAGGGAGACAACCTTTTCTAACTCCTTTTTCTCGTCTTGATCCAATTTTTCCATTTTCCACCAATTATATCTATATCATATGTATATATGTATATATATATATATATATATATATATATATATATATATATATATATATATATATATATATATATAATATTTTATAGATTTAACATTTTAAAAGGGCAATGGAAGGTATTAAAAATGCATTTGCCATTTGATAAGGCATGCGCGTTTTCCGGTTTGTAAGTTACATAGGCGACCTGTTTCCAGTGTCGCGTATTTCCCTACACTTTTTTCGCATTAATCAAGCCGGAAAAAGCTTTTTTTAGTTTCGCGAAATGTTTGATATAGTGCTGTTCGCATCCGCTTGTGGAATATTGTAAACAAATGTTTGGAGCGAGTTTGAAGCAAAATGCGCGTTTCCGCTCATTGCAAATGGACAATAAGCGAAGGTAGATGCGGTTATACACCTGTTGGTTCCCGCGTTTATTGATAACTGAGTTTCAGCCGTTGCGCAAATTTTGTTTATAGACTTCATGTCGTTCAAATTAAAAGTTTGCTTTCAATATAAACATGTGTTTCATAAATATCCTCCGAAATGAATCACTGATTTATAAATCATTCTGCATAATAAAACATTTAATAATTATTTCTTTATAGGAACGAATTATTATTTAAAATGGAGATGTCGCATAGCTTAACGTTGAATGAAGAGGCTTTAGCTCATATTCCAGCTGCAAAAAGACCTATTTTTATATTTGAGTGGCTCCGCTTTCTGGATAAAGTTCTCGTTGCGGCGCAAAAGGTACTATTTTTACTTTAAAACCCGCTCCAATTAATTAATTACCTTTTCTTCCGTTGCTATTTTTAGAACGACATTAAAGGATGTCAGAAAAAGTTAGTCGAGCAGTTAATGAATCATATTCAAGAATCTCCCGGCCCTCCAACTAGAAGATTAATAGCGCGGTGTTTGGCCACCTTATTTTCCGTCGGTGACACATTCCTTTTATTTGACACCGTCAATAAATGCAACGACATTTTAAAGAACAAAGATGATTCACCTAGTTTTCTACCCACAAGATTGTTAGTTCCAAAAAACTTTTAATCCAACGTTTTATCAAATTTTTTTCTAGGGCTGCTATTTGTTGCGTGGGAACTATGTACGAGAAATTAGGGAGGATGATGGGGAGGTCTTACGAAGAGACAGTGCAAATTTTAATTCGGTCGTTGCGAAGCGCTGAATCGCAAACGCGAATTGAAATTATGCTTACTTTGGAGAAGGTCTGCGCCGGAATGGGTAGCGCTATCTCCAACGTTCACAAAGACATCTACAAGGTCGCCAAACACTGCTTAATAGATCGAGTAATGGCTGTTAGATGCGCAGCTACAAGATGCTTATTAGAAATGCTGAACCACGCACAATTTCTTTACACCACAGAATTAGAAAGCTTAGCGACTTTATGTTTCCGAGCTTTCGATGGTTCAAATTATGAAGTGCGCTGTGCCGTTGCCAAATTACTAGGAGCTTTAGTCGCCATGACTCAACAAAATCCCAAATCTCTACCTACAGGACAACAAATTTCAAAAGGACTTAAACTCGTCTCCCTAGACGAAGCCCTAGGCATCCTTATGTCAGGCTTCTTACGTGGAGGAGTAGGTTTCCTAAAAGGCACAGGCGAAATCATCAAAGGAAGCTCAGGCGTAAACAGAGAAGTCAGAGTTGGAGTTACACATGTAAGACTTCTATTTAAACCCCCTAATTCTATAAATAAATTACAATCTGTTTTTAGTCATACGTAATATTTGTACAAATATTAGGCTCAGTTTGGTTGGAAAGAAACATAAAAACGTTGCTATCACATATTTTATATTTGGTTGCTAATTCAAAAGCGGCTTCTTCGCACGTCGACGCGGTTTATTCGCGAAAGTGTATCAACTTCATATTGAGGAGCATTCTGGGTAAAATGCTCGGCGAGAAGGCTCAAGTTTCCGCGTGCAAGGAAATCGCACAAATCATTGTCAAAGAAATGAACTCCATCGACTTCAATCCCGAAAACGCGAAAGATCTAAACCAAGAAACATTATTCAGCCAGCATCTGTTAGTCTGCGCCTTACAAGAAATTGGAAGTTTAATCTTAAGCCTTGGAACAACAGCGCACGACTTGATTACGGATCAGCAATTAAACCTGATTGATGCAACCGTTGCGGTCTTAATCCACCCCTGCCAAGCGGCTAGATTAGCAGCAGCTTGGTGCCTCAGATGTATTTGCGTCGCAGTTCCAAGCCAAATCACCCCATTAATTGATAGATGTGTTACGGGAATAGAAGACCGCAGAACTTCCCCTGAAGCCATATCCGGTTTCAGTGGAGCCCTAGCTGCGGTGTTAGGAGGTGTACGTCTATCACCCCTTGGTGTTCCACATACCAAAGGGAAAGTTATTTTTAATACAGCTGAAGAGTTACTGAGGAGTGCTAGTCAGAATAGTAGATTGTCTTTGAATAGAACTCAAGCTGGATGGATTTTGATTGGAGCTATTATGACTTTGGGGGTACCAGTAGTTCGTGGGTTACTGCCTAGGATGTTGTTACTGTGGAGGAATTCTTTCCCTAGATCAGCCAAGGAACTTGACTCTGAAAAGGCTAGAGGTGATGCGTTTACTTGGCAAGTTACTTTGGAAGGAAGAGCTGGAGCATTATCAGCCATGCACAGTTTCATACAAAATTGTCCTGAATTGGTAACTGAAGACATTATAAGGAGATTATTAATTCCCATTGAATCCGCACTTGCTATGTTAACAAAGTAATATTGTATCTAATAATTTATAATTAAATATTACATTCTGTTTTTTTTTTAGTATTTTTAGCATTTTGAAAAGTTATGGGCAACAACTCAAAGCTCCTGCTGCTATGGTCAGACTAAGACTTTATGAATCTCTCCTATTACTTCCTCCCCAATCATTTGAAGGTAACGTCTCCTTATTTAAATTTGTTTTTATTTTGAATTGAATTTTTTGAAAGGTTCTTACACCCATTTGCTGAGAATGTTGGTTGCCGAGTTTACGTTAACTGAAAATCCTGCAAACACAACGACTTCGCAACTACGAACTGTTTGTCACGCTGATGATTCTGTAATTTTGGGAACTTGGCTGCAAGAGACTGATCACAGAACTATTGAAGATCAAGTAAGTAGACTTATAATAGGTCGTTGTAATTTTATAGTAATTATATTTAAATAAATTACGAAATTTCATAGATGGAACCTAATCGAAGGGCAGATGGTGAACATGTGAGTAAAGTAATGTTGTGCCAGCCTTATTTTTCCTTATGATTTCGTTTTCGTTCTTTTGTGTTTATTTAAAATTTATAGTTGCTGCAATGTTTTCTCGTATAATAAATATAGTTATGCAAATATGTTCGTTTTTATTAAAGTAAGAATGTTTTAGTTGCAGCCAAACAGTGCTGCGGGTTCCGGTGCTCTGGAACACGATCCTTGTTGTCTCTACAGACAATTAAACGTGGTAAGTTGAAAACCCTCATCAAAGTTGCCTTAATAATTTATATATTAATTGCAGGGTGAAATTATCCCTGGACCGTTGCCTTTGGGGGTTGCTGTAATAGATTTATCCGTGTTATTATTTGGACAAATATTCCCTAGAGTTGCAAATAAGCATAGATTGCAAATGTTGGAACATTTTACAGAATGCATAAAGCACGCAAAGAGCTCCAGGCAAGAAGCGGTGCAAATGAACGTTTTCACCGCTTTGCTGAGCGGATTGAAGGGTTTAACTGAGGCTAAAATGAGTTTTGGACAGGAAGATGTTAAAAAATCTGCCACAAATTTGATAATTAGCGCATTGACCTCCTTGAATCCAATTTTGAGATGTGCTACTGGCGAAGCTGTTGGAAGGATGGCTCAAGTAGTATCAGATTCAAGATTTACGGCTGAGTTGGCTCAAACTAGTTTTGATAGATTGAAATCTGCGAGAGATGTAGCTAGTAGAACCGGACATTCTTTAGCTCTTGGTTGTTTACATAGATATGTGGGTGGTATGGGCTCTAGTCAACATTTAAATACAAGCGTCTCGATACTCTTAGCTTTGGCTCAAGATAAAACATCCCCTGTTGTCCAAGTTTGGTCTCTACACGCATTAGCTTTAATAGCAGATTCAGGTGGACCAATGTTTAGAGGATACGTCGAACCTACTCTATCCTCAGCTTTAAGACTGCTACTCAACGTCCCACAATCCTACATTGATGTGCATCAGTGTATTGGTAAAGTGCTATCGGCTTTAATTACGACAATTGGACCTGAGTTACAGGGAAATACGACAAGTATTTGTATGGCACGATCCTCATTCCTTTGTGCTTGCGCTATAATGCAAGACCATCAAGATCCTTTAGTGCAAGCCGAAGCTACTGGGTGTCTACAGCAACTCCACCTCTTCGCTCCGAGACATGTCAATTTATCATCCCTAGTACCTACTCTGTGTAGGACGTTATCGAGTAATCATCTGCTGTTAAGAAAGGCAGCAATTTCTTGTTTGAGGCAATTAGCTCAAAGAGAAGCGAAAGAAGTTTGCGAACACGCGATGACATTAGCAAGCGAAAGTAGAGATAGCAACACAGTTGAAGGATTGTTAATTACTGATACTGGTTTACCGGGTGTTCTATTCAGTATGCTAGATACAGAGACTGATATTGCTTTAATTAAAGATATACACGATACTTTAACGAGCATGTTACAAATGCTCGCTGCTGATAATTTATCACAATGGTTGGGATTATGCAAGGATGTTCTTACTGTTGCTACTGGTAAATTAGTCGTTTTTATTCAGCTTTTTTTTTTATTAGATTGTTGTTACAGATAGTGCAAATGATGATCCTTTGAGTATGAGTGCAGCAGACGGTGGGGATAATGAAGAAAATGAGGCTGATGATGATCAAGCCGAATTCCACGCCGAAGAAAATTCTTCTACGCATCCTGCTGTGCAACCCAGATGGCCTACGCGAGTTTTTGCGGCTGAATGTGTTCGTAAAATAATTCCGGCTTGCGAAAATAACGTGTCCGCCCATTTCGATTTAGTTCAAGCTAAAGAAATGCAGATGAATCGCGGTAAAAGCGACTTCCTCGTCTTGCATTTATCAGATTTGATAAGAATGGCATTTATGGCTGCCACCAGTGATTCGGATCCACTAAGATTAGAAGGACTTAAAACTTTACAAGAGGTTATCGAGAAGTTCGCTAAAGTTCCCGAACCAGAATTCCCTGGACATTTATTATTAGAACAATTCCAAGCACAAGTAACAAATTTATATTTAATCCTTATTTCATAGTTTTGTTTGTATATTATTTGTTTAGGTTGGTGCTGCGTTGAGGCCAGCATTTGCTCCGGATACTTCATCTCATGTAACAGCAGCAGCTTGTGATGTTTGTTCAACTTGGATAGGTTCCAGTGTGGCAAGGAATTTGAACGATCTGCGAAGAGTTCATCAATTACTCGTCTCGTCCCTGGGAAAATTGCAAATAAAAACAAATACCACGCAATTGTATAACGAAAGTTTAGCAACTTTGGAGAAGCTGGCGATACTGAAAGCTTGGGCGGAAGTGTATATCGTGGCGATGAATGAGAACGGCTCAACGCCAGCATCTATTGATGTTGGGACTACAAATTCGGGAAGCAACGATGATGAATTCGGAGACTTTGAATATAAAGGAGAGAGTTTGTTAACTTTAGTGCAACCAGAACTCATTAGTTTGTCACAACATTGGCTCGCTGCATTAAAAGACCATGCTCTGCTCTCTTTGCCCTCAGGTATTAATTAGTTTTAAATTTCTGCAAAACAGTTTTCAAACCAATGTATTACAGAATTTGCAAGTCAATTACCTCACGACGGTGGTGCTTTTTACACGAACGACACAATGGAGAGTTCAAGGCCACATTACGCTGCGTCTTGGCCACCTATCCTACATGCTGCAGCTCTCTGGTTAAACGCAGGCGGTTTCGAAAAAATCCAAGAAAATAACGACAACACAAATAATAACAACACATCCATTGGTAACGATAAATTCCATTTACTTTTTGGTATATGTATGGAAGCTTTGTGTAGTCCAAGATCTACAGAGCCGCTTGAAAGCATAATAACTTGTCTACAAGCTTTGTATACTTTACTGGATTCTTCATGGTCGAGGGAATCGGTTATGGTTGATAGATCTCTAAGTATAGAGTTGTGTAATGTTTTACATAGATTATTACTTACTAGAGATAACCATAATGCGCAGTTGTTATGCATGGAAGTTTTGAAGCAAGTTATTAGAGCTGCACAAGAACATTTAGACAAAGCTATGAGCGTTGAAGAAGCTGGGGAATTGTTGGGAGAAGGAGGAGAGATTGGGGAGATTCTTCCCGGAAAGTCGTTGGTTTTCGCCGTTTTGGAAGTGTGTTTATGTTTAATCGTCAGACAGTTGCCTTCGTTAAGTCCTAGTCCAAATTCTACGATAGTTACTTCAATAAGATCTATCCATCAAGAAGATTCCAGCAGATTAATAGCAGCTGCTTTGACTAGTATGGAGAACCTACATAGGCTTTGTTCTCCAAAAGGAGCAGTTTCGATTCTTCCAACTATATTATATCTAACAACGGGAGTTATTAAAGAAATGGCCACAAAGAATATAAATGACGTGTCTATTTTGGCTAACAACGCTGCAGTGCAAGCTTCTTTGCATTGCTTGAAGAATCTAGCAACAGATAAATACTGTAATGACAGTAGGAGTTCGGAAGAATGGCAAAAGCTTCTCCAAAGCGCGTTAGCTAAAATAATTGATTTAGCTAAAACCGGAAGCGAAGAGACTAAATTAGATGAAGTTACTATGATGTTAGCTATAGCTGTTTTCGTCTTACACGCTCCAGTTAAAGTTGTTTGTGCTCCTAACTTGCAATATCCTTGCATCAACCATTTCAGGCAGTGTCTACAAAGCCCGAATTCAACAGTATTATAAAGTCGTTGTTAATTCGTTACGGATTATTTTTAATGCGTGTTTTGTTTTAGGTGAGGTTGAAGTGTGTGCAAACTTTGAAGTCAATATTTTCGCACTCTGATAGATCTGTAGCAACACCTTACATCCATGCCTTAGCACCTAGATTAGTAGAGTTCTTATATTCAGATGGAGCGAGGAAAATCTTTTCAGATGGAGAATTATCTGTAACTTTGGAGACTGTAGTTACGGTGGAAACATTAATAGGTTTAGCCGAGCCGCAAAATCGTAAGTAACAATAATTTTTGTTTTAAAAAAAATTATTTTATATTAATTTAAACATATATCCGGTTTGCTAACAGGAGATGTGTTGCAAGGTAAACTAATATTTATATTCTGATCTTGTTTGTGAAGGATGTTAGTTATTTATTACTGCAGGTATTCAGATGTTGACGTTGTTGGTTCCTATTTTGATTAGTTATTTGTTGGAAGGGCAAGCGTTACGCTCTGCCAACAAATATTCTATGAAGTTGCACGAGGTGAGTTTGCAGTGGCTTATGAAAATAGGCCCTAAATATCCACAGGTGAGTTATTCTGTGTGCACGATTCAAGGGGTTTTGACTAGGGTTTTTTACAGGAGTTTAAAAAATTGATGGCCCAAGCTCCCGATTTAAGGACGCGGCTGGAAAACGCCGTGAGGTCGAATCAGCAGACGCAGCAGAGGGTTAAAATGGAGATGAATACTAATAAACCGATTTCCACCCAGGCGCCCTCAATTAAACTTAAAACGGATTTTAGTAATTTCTCTTGAATTTGTATATAATTTTGTTTTAATTAATTTATTTTGTGCTTCCCAATTTTCCCAAAATTTGTTTCGTTCCACTCACTTGAATGTGAGTATTTTCGTGATAACATTGTGAAAGATGCATTTCGTGACGAGAAAACAACAGACGAAAATATATTCTAGATTTAGATTACGTTTATAAAGTTCATTGGACCAGACTAAGAGATTTAGATATGAGAAACGTATTAGGAACTAGACTAGGATTAGTCCAAAAGAAATTTTTAGTATACTATACAAATAATTATATTAAAAACGAAACCTCTGCGTTTAAATTACATTCTATTAATTAAACTCTTTAAAAAAAAACTTGCATTTGGATGAAATCAATTTTATTGGTTTTGTTTTGTTAATATATGTGTAGAGATAGTGTTATAAATGTGTTGTAATAACTTATTCCCCAAAAAAGGGCGTTTAGCCCTTTGACTGAAAGTTTGTTTGTAACAAGACCAATTGTGTTTACTTCCCGAATATTTCTACCATTTGTTTTCAAAGTTTAGAGAGGTGTAAAAAATTATTAAAAACAACAAATCTAATGTAGAAATTAAACGGAATAATCAATATTTACTTTCTCATTTCATCCCTTCAAATAAAAAAAAAACAGGAGTGGGATAGCCACGTGGCAAGAATGGAAAATGAAAGATTAGTAAGGATAGCACGAGACAGCCAACCCCATGGGAGGAGAAGTGTTGGACGCCCCAGCAAGAGATGGAAAGACAGCCTCTGAATGTTACCGAACTAGAACAGGCAAAAATTGCCTAAAACGAAGAAGAACAAATAAAAAAACAATATAATTATTTTAAATAATATTAGTCGGCAATAAATTAATAAAAACTATTTGCGTTGTTTATAACAGAATTTCTCAAATTTTGAGGGGCGTAAAGTTCGAGGCCCTATTTCAATATCTAGATCCGGGATGGGCAACCTACGGCCCGCGGGCCAATTGCGGCCGGAGAAAGTACTTAATGCGGCCCCCGAAAATCTGTTTTAAATACATAAGAATTGGCCCGCAGATCGTAGAACTCAATGTAACTTTTAATTTTTCTATCGTTTCTCAGACAAATTGGCAAATTCTTAAAAATATACGGAAACGTTAATATATTAAATTTGGGTATTTCAACGACTTTTGAGGATTTGTAAAATTACTGACTTTCGGAAAGGGTCGAGGCTTGACGCAAACACGTGAATGCGCACGCTTGCATCGTAAATGCGTGCAGAAAAAAAAATTCCGGCCCGCGTCAGCTAGTACGAACTCTGACTAGCCCATCACATAAAAAGGTTGCTCACCCCTGATCTAGATGAATCAAAGTATTCTTATGTAGCATCAGCTTTAGTCTTATTTAATTATCTATATATGTACTAAATTTTATCTATCAAACTTTTCTAGATATCTTCGAGGATCTAAAGCAAGTCCAGTTTGTAGATCGATACCTTATATCTAGATAATGCACAAAATTATAGTATTGCGAAAGTACGTCAAGAACGTAGCAGAATAGGAAGTGGACGGCTAAGACAGACAAATGTGGTCCAACACCGCCATCTTCGATTAATGGCATTAAGAGACCAATGCTAGACTACAAGATTAATGACTTGAAAACGAAGTACGTCATTTAACTCTTACAATTTGCAGACGAATTCGATCTTTCGGCTTGCAATCCACATCTAATGCTTCTGTTGACGGCTCGTCATGGACAGCAACGTTTGGAGTTGTGTACCTTGCGACTGGATTGGTACGTGGAATGGCAGAGTTGTCTTCAGTGAAGAATCCCGATTCTGCTTGGGAATGCACGATAGTCGCATGAGGGTCAGACGTAGACTTTGAGAACGTCACCGTGTTCAGTTTTCTGTTGAGCGGCATGTGTACCACACAGAGGGGGTTATGGTTTGGGGTGCTATTGTTTATGGAAGCAGGTCTCAGTTGGTATTCATCAGAGGCTATATGAATGCCCACCGATATATTGATAAAGTGGTAGAATCCAACCCCATATCCTTCCATTCCTCTAGGAGCTGGAGGACCCGATTTTCCAACAGGATAATGCCCGTATTCATATTGCAAGGCATTCTATGCAGCGCTTCGAAGAGGCTAACGTCAATATGTCTCAGATATAACGATCTTTCGCCCATCGAACATGTGTGGGACATGATGGGTAGAAGACTCAAGCAATTAGACCATCCTCCACAGGCACTAGAAGCTCTCCGGCATAAACTACAGATTTCCTGAACTAACTAACCTAACGTTAATATCTCTCAGATCTCCCGACCTTTCGCCCATCGAAGGTGTGTGGGACGTGATGGGTAGAAGACTCAAGCAATTAGCCCATCCTCGACAGGACTAGAAGCTCTCTGGCATAAACTACAGATTGCCTGAACTAACTAACCTAACGTCAATATCTTTCAGATCTCCCGATCTTTCGCCCATCGAACATGTGTGGGACATGATGGGTAGAAGACTCAAGCAATTAGCCCATCCTGCACAGGCACTTGAAGCTCTCCGGCATGAACTACAGATTACTTGAACTAACTAACCTAACGTCAATATCTCTCAGATCTCCTGTCCTTTCGCCAATCGAACATGTGTGGGACATGATGGGTAGAAGGCTCAAGCAATTAGCCCATCCTCCACAAGCACTAGAAGCTCTCCGGTATGAACAACAGATTGCCTGGGATGCAGTATCTCAGGGAGAAATCGACAACCTGATGGAATCCATGCCTAGAATGGTGTGGGGGTGCCAAACTAATAGGGCTGGTCCAACACATTAATAAAGAATGCGTTTATCTTTTGTTTCATTTCTTTAAAAAAATAATCAATTACTACCTTTAACTAGTAAAACATTTCTGCCAAGTTTGGTCTAAACATTGCTACCCCTTCTTGGTGTTGCATTTTTTATGACATAGAGCAGGGGTGGGCAAATCTTTTAGCTGTCGGGTCACATCACGTATGAAAATTTCACCGCGGGCCATATTAAATAATTTTCTATTCAGTTATTTGTATACCACGAGCATCTATATCAGGGTTGTCCAACTGAAAATGCTCCGAGGGCTGCTTTAAAAAAAATGTTTCGTAATTTTTTCTGTTAGCTGTCGGGCCACATTCGTATGAAAATTTCACCGCGGGCCGTATTAAATAATTTTCTAATCAGTTATTTGTGTACCACGAGCGTTGCATCTATATGAGGGTGGTCCAACTGAAAATGCCCCGTGGGCTGATTTAAAAAAAATGTGGGTTAGAGGGCCGCATTTGTATTTTTTCGTTTCGTATTGTTTTCTTTTAGCTGTCGGGCCACATTACGTAAAAATTTTCACCGCGAGCCGTATTAAGTAATTTTCTATTCAGTTATTTGTATACCACGAGCGTTGCATCTATATCAGGGTTGACCAACTGTAAATGCCCCGAGGGCCGCTTTAAAAAAAATGCGGTTTAGAGGGCCGCATTTGTATTCCTTCGTTCCGTATTTTTTTCTTTTAGCTGTCGGGCCACATTACGTATGAAATTTCACCGCGGGCCGTATAAAATAATTTGCTATTCAGTTATTTGTATACCACGAGCGTTGCATCTATATCAGGGTTGTCCAACTGAAAATGCCCCGAGGCGCGCCACAAAAACTGAGGTCGTGGGCCGCATGATGGACAGCCCTGATATATACTGCTTGTTAAACGATATATTTTTAGACCCCGTAAATGCTCAGTGTCTATGAAATAGTGGCAGGTAGATTATAAAGTAACATCAGGCCAGGTAATAATATGTTTACCTGGCCTGAGTTACCTTATGTTTACCTAGCATGTTATAGACAGACTTTTGCTAAGCGTACACCAAAACCGATTTTGTCGGCCGATGCCGGACAGAACTACCCGGACGTGTATGTGCTTACACTGTAACAGTGTTACCACTTGTGCCGATAATGATAACCGTATGGAAAAATCTCGATTATTGTAATTTTTAATGTTTATCCCACAGGGTTGGTCTATTATAAACACAACTAATTAATTTTTCAATATCCATAGTCGTTTAGGTAGCAAACAACAAAATAAAAAATACACTCAATTTGCACTGTAGACGCCGGCAGACTGGCGAGAAATCCCGTTGGACTCGACGTTCGGTTCGACTCGTTCGAACTCGACGGTTGAGCGGCCGATTTCGGGCGTCATCGGACGATGACGGTCGTGTTTGTGTACGCGTCTCTTTCTTTTACAAGTGTTTGATTCAATCGCCGCCGTCGCCCGAGCAAACTTCGGCCGATGACCGATTAGGTGTACGCGAGCCATTATGCATTTGTTATAACTGTGTTTGTTTTAGATTGCGAATCATAAAACCAACTCAAAGTTTTTATTGTAAATAGATATTTTCCTAATTAAAGTAATTTATAAAGTGCTTCGCGGGCTGCATAAAATGTCAACGAGCGCCACAAGCGGACCGCGGGTCGCATTTGCCCAGGCCTGACAGAGTATATAATCGAAGTTTTATATTCATTATCTAGATAAATCACAGTATTCTATCTAGCATCAGCTTTATTCTTATTTATTTATCTATATCTGAACTAAATTTTATCAAGTTATCTATCAAACTTTTTTAGATATCTAGACGAATCTAAAACAAGTCCAGTTTGAAGTTCCATACCTTATATCTAGATAACGCGCAAAATTCTAGATTATGGTATATTAATCCTTGTTCTGGTTAATTAATCCTGTTATCTATCTTTGCACCAAATTCTACTTGATTATCTACCAAAATTTTCTAAATATCTTCGAAAATCTAGATTAAGTCAATTCAAATACAACAATGTTTTATATTCAACATCTAGATCAGTGCTTCCCAAAGTGGTGGGCCGCGGCCCTCTAAGGGGCCGGGGCTTGCACATACTTCAATTAAAATTATAAACTCCGTTAAAACATTGAAATTACGACGAATGATATGATAGGAATAAAGACGAGCTTAGGATATTTCTTCTAGAAAAGACACCAGATTTAGTTGCCCGATTTCTCATGAATGTTTCGAAAAGGTTAATGAACTGAATCTTTCTCTTCGGAGAAAAAGTACTAATTTACTGATTCTTAACAATAAGCTACAAGGCTTTAAAAAAAATTTCCGTACGGACCAAGACCTTTGGACAAGGAAGCACAAGCATGTTTATTTCTTTGTTTGAATTTCTTGAAGAAAATAACAAAATAATATCGTTGTCAGAACTTAAATATCATAATTGCATATTAAAGAACGAGTTCAGTAAGCGCGATTTTGTTTTAGAAAACAACGAGCGTAGCGAGGAGTATGTTTCAGCAATTTGCTGAATTTCAGGTGGGGTACAACATACTTTCTCACCCATTTTAATTTTAACCTTTAAATTAATTTCAAGTGAAGTGTATGTGTATTGGCGATTTTTTAATTTAGAAATGGCACAAAAGGAAAAGGGCGCAAAATGGAAAAATACTATAAAAAACTCGTTCGTAAGGCGTTTTTCAGCAGTTGTCCATTAGTACACTCCTCGCTACGCTCGTAGCGAAGATTTGACACTGACAGCTCTGAATTTCAGTGCCAACCTTGAAAAAAATAACTCATAACAGCACTCGGCGCTATAACGGCACCCATATGAGCGCTGTTATGAGTCCATTACTTCCTTGAAAAGTAGTATAGGTACATATATATATATATATATATATATATATATATATATATATATATATATATACCACTTTTCAAGTACCTATACTACTTTTCAAGGAAGTAATGGACTCATAACAGCGCTCATATGGGTACGCATTCACAAAGCAATTTTTTTTTACGTAACCCAATTCTAAAAAAAAATAGGGGGCCGTGGTTTATCGATGTGAGTTGCAGGGGAGCTGCGACATCAAAAAGTTTGGGAAGCAGTGATCTAGATAAATAGATAAGTCGCAGTGTTCTATCTAGCATCAGATTTATTTCTATTTATTTATCTATATCATTAAAATTTTGGATAAACAGATAAGTTGAGCCTAATCCTCTCCAAAATTATTGATACAATGTTTGTGTATTTAACACGTGGTGGAAACGTAATTCTAAAGTTTTCAAGATCATCTTCTTAAGGTGGCCAGAGTTTTTAAACGCGAAAGCAGTACATATGCTATTTGAAATATGGGAATTTTTATAAATAGCGGTCTAGGCGAATTTTTGAAAACTTTCAAAGTCAAACGTTCTAGAATTGAAAGTTCACTGTTAACCTAATTTTGGAAGAAAAATTGACATTGGCCACTTACCTTTACCTATTTCCAGATTATTTAAACGCGAAAGCTATACATTGAATAAGACTGACGGAGGGGTTATGCATGTGCTTTGCAAAAAAAAATTGATAAAGGAAAATGGCCGCATAAAATGTCGGCGCGGGCCGCATGAGGCTCGTGAGGCACCATTTGCCCAGGCCTGCTGCATTAATCTGAATGTTATGTGTATTACTCTTGCAATGTTTATTATTGCTGCTTTACCACTATTAGCAATACTGAATTGTGAGCAAAATGTTCGCTTTGGAAATGCATAAAATCCCAGTTAAAATTATTTATTTTTACAATATTATGCAAAGCAGTACAAGCAGTACATCTTGGAGAAAGGCAGTACAAATGCAATGCCTAAAAGTTGGACAGTACAAACTATCTCAAAGAAGTACTGTACTGGCTAAGGCAGTACGCCTGGTCACCTTAATCTTTTGCACAATTGAGTTGAAAGTTCTGATTTGAAGGAATCTTTTACTTCACATGGCGCTACAGCCCACACCTGGCCTTGGCCTCCAGTATATTTGTCCTCCATTCTTCCCTGTCCTTTGCTGTTCTTCTCCACGCTCTTACACCGAGTAGTTGGTATACGTCTTCCCGGGTCTCTTCCTCCCACAGTTTTCTTGGGCCTCCGTATCGTCCGCCTGCCTTGCATTTTTGCGTTCAGTGCTCTTAGTTGCAGACGGTTGTCCATCCTGAGCACGTGTCCTGCCCATCTTAGTCTTTGCAGTCTGATGAAATTATAACTTGCCCTTCCGATGTGTCCGGCCGTTATCGCCCCTAGAATCCTATGTAGCATCTTGCGCTCAAATATGTCCATTGCGTTCTTGTTTTTTTCGGTCATAGTCCATATTTCGTTACAATAGCATACGATGGGCCGAATGATTGACTTGTATATTCTAAGCTTGTTCTTGCGGTGCACCCTATTAGATCTTAATATTTCCGCCGTTACATAGTAAGCCTTATTTGCTGCTAGGACTTCAATTTCTGCGCTGTATTCTAGCTCCAGCGAGGCGATGAGGTGGTTATATACCTTCACTTGTGATTTCGCTGTTCCTGAACATGGCTTCTATTCGGCGAAACCAACATTCAGGATTCTGTGGCCAGAATGTAGGTAACTTTCCGACGATGCGGCAAACTTCGGCCGCGGTTTCTTCCATTTTGGCGTGTCTAGGTTTCTCTTATCGATCACGACGACCAATTTGTAGATGATCGGATTCCTCTTGTAGATCACGTCGGGGTCACCAATGTGTGGGTGATAAGGTTAAGAATAAATTTATCACTCACGTTTTGTGATAAGAGGAAATATATGTACGATAATTAAATAACACTGTAACAACGGATTCGCGAAAGTGCAACTTACTATAAACTTGTTGGCGTGACTGCGGCTCGGGTGAACTGGGTGAACTTGTCGAGTGAACTTGTCGACCGAACTGTTCCGGTGAACTGATTGTTTTTCGGTGGTGAGCGTATATATAAGTTCCTTCACGGCGTCTTACTTCTCTGTCTTCGGTATCATCTTTGTCGATTTCCCCACCCAGATATATAAATTTGTTTACATCCTCGATGTTGTCTGGCAACTGTAATCCTGGCCCACTTTGTCTTCTTTGTGTCATCACCTTTGTTTTGCTTGTGTTGATCCTGACTATTGCCCGCTATTTTTGGCAGCTGCTTTTACTTGGGCATAGGTCCTCGGCGTCGGCCATTCTGCTCATAATATTTATGTCACTGGCACATGCCGCTAGTTGCACCGCTTTGTTGACTAGGATGTTATCCCTACCTACATCCAAACGTCTAATAGCAAATTCCAGCGCTAGGTTGAAGAGTGTGGGTGCTAGCCAATCCCCTTGTTTCAACCCTTTCGTTATTTTGGAGGGATCCGTTAGTTGGTTTTGGACCCAGACCACGGCTTCAGTTTTGCACATTGTGGTCTTTATCATTTTACCAGTTTAGTTTGGGTTAGGTTAGGTTATCTTCAACTGCTGTATAATTTGGTAGAGGTTGTTGCGGTCGATCGAATCGTATGCTCGTATGATCGTATGCTCTGGCGTCACTAACGCAGCAATACTGACGCGGCGATATAGCGATAGTATTATGCACTATGGAAACGTATGAGGCGCAATTCGACGGCAGCGACACTGACGCTGAGTGCATCAGTGTGGCTGAGCTCGAATGGGACCTCAAGCGTTTCCATAGTGCATAATACTATCGCTATATCGTTGCGTCGGTATTGCTGCGTTAGTGACGCCTGAGCCGCTTTGCTCGGAAGTCTACCTTTATAATCGATGAAGATGTTGTGCACATCAATGTCGTATTTTCATGCTTCACTCAAAATTTGCTTTACTATAAAGATCTGGTCAACCGGCGATCTTCCTCTCCTGAATCCTGCTTGATATTCCCCTATCAGTTTTTCTGCGTAGGGCTGTAGTCGTGCGTTAATGATATACGTTAGTATTTTCTACACAGTGGATAGCATACTAATTCCGCGGTAGTTATTGCACTACAGTTTGTTTCCTTTTTTATGTATGGGGATGATTATTGCTGTTTTGAGGTCCTCTGTAAGCGTCTCTTCTTCCCAGATTTTTACTATGAGGTAGTGTATTTGTTGCATTAGGTGTTGTTCAGCTAGTTTGTATGTCTCGGCTGGTATTCCATTTATCCCCGGTGCCTTGTATCCTTTCATTTTGTGTATGGCCTCTTTAATCTCCTCGAAGGATGGGGTTCTGTGCTGTTCCCTTCGAAATGTCTTCTGGCATTTCTTCGGTAGTTATCGCACTTCAATTTGTCTCCTTTTTTATGGATGGGGAAGATTTGGAGGAATCGCAATTATTGAAACTTTGTTAACAAAAAAGTAACATTTAGAATGTTTACATAAAGTTTTTGCATTTATTTCCCTATTTTGACATTATTTAGTATTTTGGGGTGTCCTGATAAAACAACGCTGCGAAATTGTCACACAACAACACGCTACGAAAATATCACATCCTAAAATATGTGGTGATGATTGTGATTAGGATGTGATATTCTAGTGTTATAATTTCGACGTATTACTATGTTTCTGTGATATTTTTGATGTGTATTTCGTCTTTTATGTTTTTTTCGTGATAATTTAAGGTGTAACGTTTCGTAGCGGGTTGTTTTCCTATTGCGTTGCAATGCCACTCTGTTGTTTTCGTAGAGCGTTATGTCGCCCGTTGTAATATCATAGAGCTGTATTTTGGTTTGTATTGAGAAGCGTGGCAAACTTAGGAACCGCTGCAGAACTTAAATGGTACCTCTTTCTCTTTCCCAGGGTTCCCTACCGAAAACGGAACCCTTATAGGATCACTTTGTTATCCGTCTGTCTGTTTGTCTGTCAAGACCATTTTTCTCAGGAACGCGTAGAGGTAACAAGTTGAAATTTGTATCAAATACTCGGGTATGCGGTCTCTTTCTGCTGTGAAAAAATCAAACTTGTAAGTCAACGCGATCAAAAGGTATGATCGCGAATTTACTATTAGAAACTTATGAAAATACACTAATGTGTTGCGTAGTATTGTCAGGCACCAGAAGCATATGGGTTGCATACAGTTAGGTCCTCCTAAAGATACCTTACTTACAAGTTTGTACGGAACCCTCGGTGCGCGAGTCACATCTCGCACTTGGCCGTTTTTTTTGTATTATACGCGATATTTTATTGGAGTTTTTGGTACTACAAACAAAGGAAGTCGTGAAGAAAACTCTTAAAAACGGGTAGCGATTGAAAGTGTCTCTTGAAAAAGTTTTTTTTTTAATTAAAGTCATGGCCTCTTAACGGGGATGTTAAGGTGGGAGGTGCGGGGGTTGGCACTTTCCTAGATTCCAACCGAATTTCAACCGAATTTGGCGATGCTAAAGCGTGAAAAGCATTTTACTTATTGAATAAATATTTAATACCATAATAAAAAGTATATTTTTTTCCTCCCCTAAGTTTTTATTTTTCAACGGATGTGGGAGGGGTCCTCCAAATATAAATTGCCCTGGGCCTCGCATTTTCTCTGAGAGGCTGAGATTAGAGTCAAACTCCCTTTTGTATTTCCCATGAACCTATGATGAAGTGACCACACGTCCCGATTTTGGCGGGACAGTCCCGCTTTTTGGAGGACAGTCCCTCATCCCGCCGATTTTTAAAAATGTCCCGCTTTTTAGAAAATACCTGCATTTCTTATTTTAAATGTACTATAATATATAATATAAGATTTTTCCAGATATTCCCATAAAATCTCCATTTTTAATATCACCCAATGAACATTTTTAATATCCTCGAATTGAACTTCCATTCTTCAAGATATTCCATGCTGTTTATAATAAAAATTGTTTAAAATTGTTGATAGTAGTGTAGATATTAGATAGATAATAGTGTTGTAAATATTGTTTATTATAAAAATTTCTAACTTCCTTCAGAAAATACGGTCATTTAATCATTTAACATTTTTATTAATCATGCGCGCGAAGTACTTCCTGACGCACGTTTTTTAATACAAGAAATTCCACTTCGGATTGTCTTTCCACCAGTGGCGGCTCGCCCATAATGGCTGCAGTGCTGCATCCCTCCCGCCATTTTTTTTAAAATTATTATAAACTATTCCATTAGTATACAATTATTCTACATAAACATATTTTTCCGTTCGTAGTATATTTATTTTTTGAATTGTAGGTAATAAATACCACGATCTGTATGTGTGTATTGTGTAATTTAGAGCGGTTGTATACTCATCCGTGCTGCAGCCAGTGCAGGCCGAGTCTCGCCGCGTAGTTAGTGTATTGACCTGTTTACCCCCACCCGCGTTATACGTTTTTGTAATATGTATATCGTGGGCTGCAAACATTGCAGTCTGTATTTTGCACTCTGTATTTTAGGCATTTTATGAGTTTGTTTCTAAGAACTCGAGTTTCGGCAACGGCAAAGAACCTTAAATAGACAATTAATTGGTGGACAATTGAAAAGTGGACAATTTAAAATAAAGTATTAATAAATAAGTAGTTCTTAGCTATACACATAGAAAGTAAGATAGTCTTTTTGAATTTATTATTGAATTTAATTTGAATTAAATTTTTATAGAAATGAACGAAGCAAAAAAGATCAACTTTGCACGACTGGAATTTCAAGAAAATATTAAAATTAAATCATTAGGACGGTTAACTCCAGATTTAAGTATTTGTTATGTATATAACATTTTTATGAAGCATAATTGGTTAACAGGTTAGGTTAGACTGCAGCCCGGATGTCAACCATGTCACTGAATTAAAAATATCAATAATTTTTTTCAAGCCCTCCCACAAACATCATCCACGAGCCGCCACTGCTTTCCACATAACTTGGGTAACGCACGCAAATATTTAATATCGCTGGGGTTAAATTAAAAAAAAAACAAATAAATAAAAACAAACAAGCCTCGATATTAAAAAAGTGACGTGAAGTGTCAGAAATTGTTATCATTACAAAGTAATAATAAAAAATAAAAGAAAACGTTTTAAAATGAGTGTAAATTCTATGGTGATTGTAGATTGTAGATATGGTGGTGACGACTTGTACTGCGACCTTTATAGATCTATTGTACCCCACCCTCCTCCTCCAAGTGTTGGTGTACTTACCCATTTAGAGCGCCTCCTCTAATCCTGATTCATTTAGGAATCTCAGGATCTGGGTGGGATTCAAGGCCTGCAGCTCCTCTGTGTTCAAGCAGTGAGCCCCAAGGTACATCTGTCTCTTGCGGAGTAATGCTCCGCAGTCTTGAACAGATGTATGGGGGTTTCCTCTGCCGAGCCACAGAATCTGCATCCATCATCCTCCTCTAGGCCTAGGGCCTTGAGATGTTTCCTAAGTCTGCAGTGTCCCGTCAGGGCTCCTGTCAGAATTCTGAGCTTGTTCCTGCTTAGTTTCAGGCAAGCTTTAGTTCTCTTCTGGTTGAAAGATCCCAGCATCACTTTGGATTGCCTTAGCCCTGGATGTTCTTCCCAGATTTTCATCCATTTTCCTCTTATTTCTTCATCTAAACTTTTGCGGATGGTGTTCACGCTCATACCGCAAAAGGGTTCCGGACCTATAAAGGGGCTACTGGATCCCTTGTTTGCTAGGTGATCGGTTTCTTCGTTTCCGTCTATACCAGTGTGTCCTGGTACCCAGTATAGCGTTACTTTATTATCTCTGCCAAGCTTGTTCAGCTTCCCCACACAGTCCCATACCAGTATGGATCTGATGGTGTATGAGCTAATGGCCTTGATGGCTGCTTGGCTATCTGACAGGATAGCAATTCGTTTTTTGCGGTAATTCCTGTCGAGGTTAAACTGTGCACATCTTTCGATTGCGTGTACCTCTGCTTGGAAGATACTTGGGGATGTTCCCATGGATTCGGAGTATCTGGTACGAGGTCCAAACACTCCTGCACCAGTGCCTTCCTTTGTCTTCGAACCATCTGTATACCACTTGATGGCATTTTGCTGTATGTGGTATGCTGAGGTTTCGTCGCTCCAATCGGCTTTACTACTACACATTGCTGTGTAGTTATTCTCGAAGTGGTATTTGCATACCATTTCGTCCTTTGGTATTTCCAGCCAGGGGATCTTGGCAGAGAGGCTGTTTCGGTCTCTGCTCCCGATTATTTTACCTCTGCCCATTCCTTCCTTGCTGAACCTTACGATCGCCGATCTGGCTTCGCTCTCCACCACAAGGTGCAGCGGAGTCAGATCCAGCAGCAGCTCCAATGCTGCTGTCGGACACGACCCCATCGCTCCCGTGATGCAGACACACGCCAGTCTTTGAATCTTCTCAAGCTGTTTCCTCATAGAGGCCAGCTTGATTCTACTTCCCCACGCAACCGCCCCATAAGTGATTGCAGGTCTCACTATCATGGTGTACATCCATCGCAGGATAGTGGGGTTACAACCCCACGTTTTTCCAGCCAGATTTCTGCACACCATTAGGGCGCGTTTGGCTTTAGCTACCACTGCCTCAGCGTGTCTATTCCATAGGAGTTTGCTATCTAGTGTGATACCCAGATACCTTATCTCCTGTTGGTATTCTACTGCCTTCCCATCTATGAGTAGGGGATGCAGGCAGTTTAGTTTTCTCCTTCTAGTAAATGGTATCACCGTGGTTTTGCTCGGGTTGAGTCTCAATTCCACTGTTTGACACCATCTACTAGTTACTTTGAGGCCTCTCTGAACAACTTCACAGAGCGTTCCCTCAAATTTTCCTCTGGCCATTATGCCATTATAACCTTGACATTTGATGTCTAGGTTGTTTAGCCTAACCAGTAGTTCATCAACTACCAGGCTCCACATTAGCGGTGATAGTACACCTCCCTGTGGGCACCCTCGAGTTGTGGAGATCTTAATGGTATCTCTTCCCACTTGTGTCTCCGCCACTCTAGTTCTCAGCATTTCTCCCATCCACTTTGAGATAGTGCTGTCGATACTCCTTCTCTCGAGGGCCGCCTTGACAGCCTCGTGTGAGGTGTTGTCAAAAGCTCCCTCTATATCCAAGAAGGCACATATCGCTACTTCCTTTGTCTCTAGTGCTGCTTCTATTTCATTTGTCAGCTGATACAGGGCGGTTTCTGTGGATTTCCCTGCTCTGTAAGCATGCTGACTCTTGTGTAGTGGTGTACCTACCAGCACCATAGTCCTAAGGTAATTATCAATCACCTTCTCCATTGTCTTTAACATAAAAGATGTTAGACTAATGTGTCTAAATGACTTCGGTTGAGTGGTGTCTTTCTTTCCCACCTGCGGTATAAATACCACCTTAGCCCTTCTCCATAGCTCCGGTATATATCCGAGCGCTAAACTACTTCTAAAAATATTTAGAAGATACGGCATTAGTTCTCTCTCTCCCTTTTGTAGGAAGGCAGGAACTAGTCCGTCCACACCTGGGGCCTTAAAAGGCCGGAAAGTGCCGATAGCCCATCTGATTCGGTTTTCCGTACAGATGGACGCTGCCCTCTTCCAGTCGGCCCGACTTGGTTTCCGTGGTTGCATCAAGCCCTCGGTCTCCCTGTATCTTCTGCATCCCGGAAAATGGGTTTCTAGTAGGAGGAGAGCTCTTTGCTCTTCATCGTCCGTGAAGGTCCCATGCGGTTTCTTGAAAGTGGTTGTCATTTCCACTCTATCCTTCGCTAGTGCTTTGTGCAGTCTAGCTGCCACCGGCGTGGATTCTATGTTTTCACAGAAGGTCCTAAAGTTTTCCCTTTTTGCCCTTCTGATCTCTTTATTGTAGGTGGTAAGCACCTTAGAGTATTCTAGCCAATTTCCGTATTGCTTGGCTTTGTTGAAAAGCCTACGTACTTTTGCTCTTAATGTAGACAAATTTTTGTTCCACCATTTTTCGTCCTTATGCTCCTTCGCGGTTTTTACCGGGCAGCTGGATTCAAATGCCGTGGTGATTGCTACATTTATTTCTCCTACAGCCTGCTCCAGCACGGTGTAGTGTTTGATACCACCCCGCACTGTCTCCTGCTCCAGGTTTTCTTTTAGTTGTGAACTAAACATAGGCCACACAGTTTGTTTGGGGTTTCGAATGGGGGTACTTTCCTCACTCGCTCCTTCCAGCTCAAACTCTATGATCCTATGATCTGACATTGAAGGTTCACTTGAAACCTTCCACTTTTTAATTAGTTTACTTATGTTAGCGCTACCTACCGTAATAACCAGTACCTCATTTCTGGCCTTAGTGACAAAAGTTGGTGTGTTCCCGACGTTGTACACAATTAAGTTCTCTTTAATGAGGTATTCTAAAAGGTACTCACCTCTCTTATTAGTGTCCGTGCTGCCCCACATCTCGTTGTGGTCGTTCGCGTCACATCCCATGATGCCTTCTCCTAATACAGTGGTCGACCAGCCTTTGTACCTCCATGGGTGGTATGTTATTACCATCGCCAGGGAAGTATGCTGATGCGATCACTACTTCGCGGTGGAGGCCCTCGGTCTTGATGAGGACCTGTATCGGAACTAAGTCTCGCGTTAAGAATTCTGAAAGACATAAGTAATTAATGTCCTTCCTTACCATAATGCAAGTTCTAGGGGAAGCCTCACGGCTGTCCCATACCAACTTACATTCCCTGTTGCTGAGGCCTCTGATGTTACCTCCGTAGGTCCAGGGTTCTTGCAGTAGCGCTAGCCCTAGGTGTTGTTTGGTGAACATCCTAGCCATCACAGCCGAGGCTGCTCTGGCATGGTGGATGTTCACCTGGGCTACTTTGGTGCGCCTGCTGGTCATTCTTGGTTTATGACAGGAGGCGGCAAGTCCTTCTCTGTCTCGACCAGAACAACATCTACCTCTTCCTCTGTAGACATAGCTTGACTGCTCATGTCTACGAGTGTGAGGTCGAGGTCGTCTTCCCGGTAATCCGGGCTGACTTCCTCGTTCGCGGCTTTGTTGTTAAAGGTTCAGCAGAGGGAGCTGCCGCCACCGCTATTCCTTCCACCTCTGAAGTGGCCGTTGTTGCGGTCGTAACTTCCGAGGGAGGGGCCGATGTGGCTGTCGCTACCTCTACATCCGCTTTTTGTGTTGCGTCGTTCTTCCGCCCATGGACTTTGATCCGCCCGAACCTAAAGTAGAGGCTATGGTTGGCCTTCGCTATGGCTCCAGCGGACCCTTCGTCAATTCCCACCGTTAGGAGTTGACCCCCACTTTCCACCCGGCACCCAAGGACCTTCCATTCGGAAATGTTAAGTCCTTTGTTTTGGGCCCTGAGGTAGTTGATGGAGGCCTCCGGGGTTAGGTCCCCGCTCCTAGGTAGGAACATGGTGATGACATGTGGCTTGGGGATATCATCACCCAATTTCGCCACCAGAGCCCCCCCTTCCCAATGTCTTAGGATGGGCGCTCTTGTCATCAGCCATTTTGCCGTCTGTTCGTTCGCACAGTCGACAATGACTAGTCCTGGTTTGAAGTGTATGCCTTCAAACTGTATCTCATGAGACCAGTCTACGACTGTCTCTTTCATAATTGCTTGCTCAAGAGCATGCATGTCCTTCTTACTCAGGGGATTCCTTGGGGAGTCTCTGGACATAACACCAACTCTCACCACCTTGACGGCGGTGGCGTAGCTGGTGCTCGGCCCAGAAGTCTTGGGAGGGCAGCTTGGGTAGCTGACCACTCCCGTTGCCCCACTTTGGATGTTCCCCTTCTGTCTTTTAGCTGCTTTGTCTTGGGGCATGACAGAATCAGCCCCTCTTTTGGCTGCTCCTTGTGTTTGTGGTGTAGTTCCCACCTTTTTCTGTACTGCTCTCTTCTTAGCTTCCTCGGGTTGTAGCCCGTTTGCTAAGAAACGCAGATACCATCTCACCCCGGCACCGCTGAGGCCCTTTCTCAGTGGGTCATTGAGTCCGCCTGGACTACCTAGGGGTGGCAAGGGATGTGCCCATCTCGTCTTCTTCTTACCTGCCTTGGGCTTTGTCTCCTCTTGCTTAGTCGCGGGCTTGGTGGGAGTAACGGTGTTACCGGTCACCTTGCCCTGACTTTTAGAAGCTGTTTTGGGAGCGGGTCTCCCTTGGCTTGCTGGCTTGGTGGTAGTAACGATGTTACTGACCATCTTGCCTTTGCTTTTTGGCGACAGTCTGGGAGTTGGTCTCTCTCGACTGGTGCGCTCACTCGGATCGTGGGGCTCATGCTCCATCTGATCCGCCAATTGTGTGGCGGTTATATCCCGCACACACGGATTGAATTTTTGTTTTTGTTTTTGTTTTTGTTCCATTCGAATCCCACGAGTCGCAAGGGAACTAAAGGTCCACCACATCAGAGCCCCGCTTGATAGTGGTAAGGCTGGATACCCTCTGAGGTCGCCAGGTATCAGAGGGGCTCCGTAAGCGATGGCCGGTTGCCCTTGGCCATCAACCAGTCCCTTCGGCACGGGTCGCATGACACCTTGGGATTAAGGGTTTGGAAGTTCTTGGTTGTTCGCCCTCCGCCGAACGCCCCAACCGGGGTTATTCCAGTCGTGACGTCCAACGGTACGCGAAACTAAGCCCTCACACCGCGACAAGGTGACTTCCACGTGAGGGTTCTATGGTGATACTGAGTAGAGTTCTAATGACGAATACACACCACCGGAGACAATTGAAAAAGCAAATTCTTCATTCTTGATTTTTCCTTCCGGATTCTTCATTCCTCATTCTCTCGCATGAGTAATAAAAAATATTGTTTGTAACACGGGCGGTATTGTCAATTTCGCTCTCGCATGAAATTGTTAACTTTCCGCCCTAGTTACAAAATATACTATTTTTGAATTATTGGTCTGCTTTCATAACTAAATTATAATTCTCATTTTATCCCATTTGTCTTGCTTTATCTCAATGAAAATGTGGTCACTTTAACATACGAATACTAGTATTCATACGTCTATGGTATTTCCGCGAGAGAATTTCCGTTTAAAACTGTAGATGGCGCACTAGTCTACTTAGTTTTACACGTTTCGTGTGATTGCAGCGTTTTATTTTGAACCGATTATTTTTAGTCAGAAGTTAAAAAATCATTATCGAATAATTAGTATCGATTCAAGCGATATTTGCGTTGGAAACAATCGGGGTGTTGCAACAAAGGCATCAATAGAAACATTTTCACAATTTTTATTATGAAATTCGCATTACCATTGATTGATGTTTATTTATACAATCGATAGTTTTAATTAATCGACGCGTTAAATATTTTATGCACAAGCGAATTGATATGATATCAGTGAAATCAATTAATTTAAGTATATTTAAAGCGACTCGTCATAATGATGGAATTTACATTGGATTCCAATTATTATTTTCAATCGAATTCCATTTTATTAAACGAATAATTCAGTTTTTTAAGTAATAATGATAATTATATTATCTTAATATAGGGGTTTTCGGTTATTTATATTTTATTGATTTTATTTTTAAGGAATTCGTAAATGGGGTTTTGATAAGTTTTACTTAAATGAAAGTTGTCCTTGGTGTGTATTATTTGTAAAAGCGAATTGAAATTTAATAAATTTGTGGTTTTTTGGTCAGGTAGAAAGGTGTTTTTAGTCGGGTATTAATAAAGATTTTTTTTAGGTGTGAAATGGAAACCACAAAATTTGTTTCCGTTGGTTTTATTATTGTTTGATTGATTGTTCCAGTGCTTTAATGAGTCATGACGCGCGGTTTATAGGAATCGAGCCGATGATTAATATTAATAAGAAAAATGTGTTAAAATATCCATAAATATTGAAAATGTCTTCAGGCAAAGCGTCTTTAACGCAACTTAACAATAATCACATATGTATTTATACGGTTAAATTTATGATATCCATAATTTTGTCGGCATTGCTAGCCAATAACAACAAAATTCTTGTAGTCATTTTTACTTTTTTATTGTTGCAGCAAATGTTAAGAAATGTGCGTAGACTTTATAAAATATAAAAGAAACAAATTTATTACTGTTAACGTCCCTATGCAATTATTGAAATGAAATGATTAACTAACATTCAAACCTCTTGCATTTCCACACAAATCTCTTATTTGTTTTAATAATGGATTACATTCCAATATCGCTTTTATACAATATTCATGTAATAACTTACAAGATTTACCTACTTTCATCCCACAAATACGAAAATAATATAACACAAACACAGAATTATATAACTCCTGGAAAATATATGAGAGCTATTTTCCTTCATAAATTTTATTGAAATTTATTCTAAAATCAACTTTAAAATATGTTATATGAAAATAATATGATTATGGTTTATTTATATATTACTAGCTATAGAGTCTATAGTATAGACCAGTGGTTCCCTAAAACTGGGTGCCGCGGCACCCTGGGGTGCCGCGAGCGTATGTTTGGGGTGCCGCAGCAATAATCAAGAAATGTAAAACAATGTTAAAAGAAAATTACATGAGGAGGTAAACTATTGACAACTGGCTCAAATCTGGGTCTTTAAAACGGAAAGGTGATGAACTCACTGAAGCTTCTGAAGCGACTGATTCAAAGCGACAACCACCATCGTCGGAGGAGACGAAATATCCCAGCAGACACCTGCGAGTCTAAATCATTCAAGTTCGTCTGCCTCAGTTCGCGAAAACGCAACTCACGACCAAAAGATAATCCCAGCAAAATAAGGAAATATGATATTAGCTACTTCACATTGTTTGGCTTTGTTTATGTTCAAAACGAATACGCACCGGAAGGGCAATGCGTTATCTGTCATAAAATTGTTTCTAACAGCTGCTTGGTTCCATCCAAATTAAAAAGTCATCTGGAATGCAGTCAATCTGATTTAGTACATAAAGGTGAAGAAATCTTTAAACGCCGCACTTCACGCCGTCATCCATGGTGGAGATAATTAAAATAAAAACGGCCAAATGCGAGTTGTGACTCGCGCGCCGAGGGTTCCGTACAAACTTCTAAGTAAGGTATCTTTAGGAGGACCTAACTGTATGCAACCCATATGCTTCTGGTGCCTGACAATACCACGCAACACATTAGTGTATTTTCATAAGTTTCTAATAGTAAATTCGCATTTTTCTTGTAATTAAACTACAGATTTACGGTTTTCAGATTTTACCCTTTACATGTGCTGTAAGACACCGCTTCTTGCCAAATTTCATGATTCTAGGTCAACGGGAAATACCCTATAGGTTTTGATTCCCTTGCGAAACCGCAAAATATGCGACATAAACGGTCATATCTTTTACGGAACCCTAAAAATGAAAATGAAAACGCAACTGAAGCTTCATTTATTGTCAGTTCACACAGCAAATTGTGGAAAGCCCAATCGTATTGCCGATACACTGATTAAACCTTGCGTGAAGGATGTTGAATTTTAGGTCCAGATATAGCCAAGAAGATTGATACTGTGCAGCTGTCAAATAACATATAAGCAAGCAAATTTACACAAATAAGTTTTCAAACCGTTTTTAGGGTAGCTGTGCCGCGAAATTTTTTAAGCTCGATAAGGGTGCCGCGGCAAAAAAAGTTTGAGAACCACTGGTATAGACTATGACCAAATTAATTCAGGTCAGCTATGTTTAACAAATATTGATGATCTTTTGAGTAATATGAACACTAGTAATATTTTTAATTATAATTTCGGGGTCTGATGTTACTGCAGTAATATCCTTTAATTTGAAGTGATTTGAAACGGCATAGTAGTAAGGTAGACCGTAAGTACGATTTGGAAATTGTTACAAGGGCCGGATCAAGTTGAACTAAAATATAACTTATTTTCTCCAATATTTTCGGATGGGTTTTATTCATACTTTGCATACTTATTTCTTATGAATCAAGTTAAAAATTTTAAGTTTGGTTGCAATCGAGTGGTTGGTTTCAAAGTTTTTGCATATTGCAGTCAAATTTTGACGTCGTTTTTTAAACAGCGTACCTACCCTAGTAGAAATGAAACCGGGAGCCTGGTCGGGCGTGGTAAGAATATGTCCCATTAGAATCGGGCTCCTTCGAAATGCCCCTTCCGGGTGCATTTGAGAAAGCCGGTTTGAGGAAGGCTCCTTTACAGTGGACCCAATCGGGTAAATAGTCGGGCACTAGTTTAGTCACCCGATTCGGGCATGAACTACGTTGCCTGTGCTAAATCCCACCGGGCGGATCGAAACCGTGCCCTACTATGCACATGAACGGGCTTACCGCACAGGGGCCTTTCCAATACAACATTACATTCTAGTTGGGTACCCTTCAGGGGCTTTACGAATGGACCTGAATACAATACTATTGAGGCAGAATCATAACACGCCCTATCAGGTTCGTATATTTTTTGTGTTGCCACGCGCCCCTGCCCACGCGAGCCTTGGTTTATCTCCCATGCGGAGGAAACCATTGTCCCAACCCTACACTCCTTTCCAAACCCGTCATTTTCTACCTAATATCCCCAAATCTCATCTCTCCCATCCTTACCTTGGGAGTAAACCCTTTCAAATTCTAGAGGAAAGCAAAGGGAAACTACCTCTAGTACCTTCCCAAGAAAATCTTATGGATTGTCTCATGGTCAAAGATTTCCGGAGTTTAAATATTCCCTCCATCGGATCTCCGGAAGGGAATGCTATGGAAAGGTCTGAAGATATGAACAAGCAGATAACATCAACAAAGATGAACCTCCGAAAACGCTTCTCAATTTCCACTTGGAATGTTCAGGGACTCGTTTTACACATCCTGGCAAACTAGGTATCATCGAACGTGAAGTGACTAACATCAATATAGTAGGTATATGCGAAACTCACTGGTCTGCTAGTGGAAATTTCACCTCCAAAAGTGGCAACACAATATACTTTTCTGGACATCAGTCGGACTCCAATACATGGCGTAGCGATAATTATACCAAAATCACTTCATGCAAGTGTGTTAGGTTACAATACTGTAAGTTCCAGAATACTGACTATAAAAATCAATGCTAAGCCTTGCAAATTAAACTTGTCCAAATCTACGCTCCAACATCAACAAGCAAGGAAGACGAATTAATTGATTTTTACAATAAACTGGAAAGTACTATACAAGAAATACCCAACAAAGAAATAACTCTGATACAAGAAGATTTCAACGCTAAAATCGATCAAACTGAGGAACACGAACAAGTAAATCACCTCATAGGCAGATATGGATTGGGCGTCAGAAATGAATCTGGACAAAAACTCCTGGAATTTTGTATAGGAAACAACATGGTTATCACAAATACCATCTTCCCTCAACATCCAAGACGTCGATATACGTGGACGTCTCCAGGTGGCCTATACAAGCAAGACCGAGCCGAGACAGTTTTGAAAATTATTTAGGCGAGAGCGAGATCATGTGTGGTCTCTCACTCGCGAGACACGAGAGCGTATGTGCTCTCGCTCTTGCGAGACACGAGAGTCTCGTTCCTGATCTCGTTCATACTTCTTCTTCAATCTTTGACTCTGACACGGGTAGCCCTAATATTTTCTTGCATAAATTTGAACTGCTCGTTCTATTTTGATTTTCCCCACTCTTTCCAAAATTGCCAAGGATTTATTGAGCATACTGGCAACTTCAGTACCCTTTGAAAGATTATTCTCTAGAACATGTGCTATAATGATCAAAACGCGCACATCATTAAAGTGATTAAAGTAAATTATCACATCATTAAAGTAAAGATGATGTGATGCATCAAGCATTATTAAGTTTGAATTCTTGGTCATCTTGTGACAAAGTGTAAAATTTCAGTTAGTTAATCAAAGTTCATTGTTTCGTAATCTGTAGCTCCAAATATTGTAACCTGCATGAATGAATAAGGTATTGTAAAATTGTTTTTTTATTATATAACAATTATTTATATAACAAATAATCGCGCATTTATTAATTGCAATACAATTAATGATAACCTTGTTTTGGACTATCTTAAATTCTAGCAGAACGATGTCTGACGAGATAAGACGAGACGAGACGAGAGAAACGAGACGAGACAAACGGTTGCGAGAGGGATCGTCCAATAATCACGTGAGGCTTGGTGGGGGGAGGGGGTTTGTGAAAAATCAAAAAACATCACAAGGGGGAAGCGGGCGGGGGTGTAGTGTGATATCACGTGTATTTATTTTTTCGTTGAAGGCGCGATTTTTAAACTGAAAAGCGGCGCGTTGCCAGTCCCAGAAGAAGTCTGTGATTTTGACGCCGAATACATGCGTAAATCGTTGCCGCGTATATTTTGTATCAAAACATTGTCTAAACTAGGAGACAGTGCTGGATTTACCAGCAGGCTGAGCAGGCTGGAGCCTAGGGCGGCAGATTTTAGGGGCGGCAAATTTGGGGCCAACATTTTTTTTGTCGTACAGAAATTAAAAAGATTTATTTTTATATACCTTAATGTAAATGTTATTAGGTCCACACAAATAATTCAATATGTAATATATTTCTCCACATATTGTTAAATTACTTTTTTCTACAATTTCGTAGTACAAAGTAGTACAAAGGTAGTACAAAGCGTAGTAATGGTTGGTCCGAAGCAGGATCGACGTGGCCGAGACGAGAGTCATAGAGTTAGTGGCATTGAGTCTGAGTCTGACATATATAGAGCGGCGATACAAAAAAATAAGCCGCCGAAAAGAAAAGCCGCCTGTTGATTATAAAGTCATGCAATTTCTTATATGTATTAATTTTTCTTGGGTTGTTTGCTATAGACACATACACATCCACATGTGCTATAGGAAAAATGAAAAGTTCAGTGATCTGAATAACGGAAATTATTGTATGATTTTGGAACTGTTAGCTGAATTCGATCCTTTTTTATCCTGCTAAAACCTTAAACCTCACCACGTATCAGCAGAGGGGAGGGCGTGGGGTAAAAAAGTTGCTTAAAAACAACACGTGATTAATGGACGACCCCAGAAAGAGAGCGAGACGAGAAAGGCGGTTACAAGAGCGAGAGGAGACAAACGGTTACGAGAGCGAGAGCGAGACGAAACAGACGGTTACGAGAGCGAGACAAGACAGAGGGTTACGACAGCGAGACGAGACAGAGGGTTACGAGAGCGAGACGAGACAGAGGGTTACGAGAGCGAGACTGAGACGAGAGTAATTTAAATCTCGTTTTGCGTGAAGCTCTAGTCAAAATTACTAAATGACACACAAGCAGGATCTCGTAGTTCTTGATGATTTTTTAATTATGAAATACCAATAAATTATTTGCCTTTTATTTCGGTAGATTGATCCTCATACGATTTTTCGTCATTGCAACAACACTTATCTTTCTTTCTTGAATTATTTCTCGTTACAATTGTTGATGTTTATCTACTTATAGTTATATCCACTTGGATTATAGTTATATCCATCATGACTGTGATCACTGTAAATGAATCTATTACATATAAAGGTTGTCCCCCTTAAATTTGATTCGGAAAACACATTGACTTTACATCCTTGATCGACCACAAGAGGTTGAGTTTGTTTTAATCCATTTTCTTCTTCAATTCCTACTTGATTTAATCTGGTATCTGAGACTTTTGTAGATCTTCGCTTTATCAGGCGTGTATATCTAGCTGACTTGCTAATCACCTTTTTCTTTCGATATATATTATGGAGTATCGTGGGGACTAGGGCTTCACACGAGAACAATATTTTTCTCGTCTCGTCTTGTAAAAGCCAGACGAGACCGAGGCGAGACCGTATGTGGTCTCGTTCTCGCGAGAGCGAGAGCATATGTGGTCTTGCTCACGCGAGATTCGAAAGCGTATGTGGTCTCGCTCTTGCGTGACACGAGAGTCTCGTTCATGATCTCGTTCAAACTTCTTCTTCAATCATCGACTCTGACACGGGCAATTACGCATTTATTATTACAACGCATTACCATAAAATTAATGATTACTTCGTTTTTGAACTAGCAAGAACGAGCGAGAATGAGACGAGAGTATTTTTTGTTACATGTAACTAGAGCGAGACGAGATTTTTTAAACTCTCGCCCTATCTCGTCTCGTATGAAACTCTAGCGGGGAAGCTGCTTGCGCGTCCGATTTTTTTACCTCCAAGAAAATGTTCACTACTAATTGTGTCGTGAGATTTTGGAGACCACGGCGACCCGTCAACGCTCAAATAATAAAGACAATAATTACTATCACATAAAATATAGCGCAAATAAAATTGATTTATTAATATCGTAATTTAAGGTTATAGCGCACACTTTTCCCTTTTTACTGTTTAAATGGATAGCTAGCTATTTATTTCTTTGATATAATTTCAAGGCCACTGTAGGAAAAATATAGAATTTTCACCGATTATTTGTGCCGTTATTTTTGTAGTTCACAACACATCAATTATGACAAATATAAACATATCAAAATATATACTAATTTACTATCCCGAACCGTTGCGGATTTCTGCCACGGTATGCGCTGCGATAGCTTTACTTTTACATGAACTTTGCACATTTTTTTGTGCACCAATACAGTATAATCTTGATAATCCGACACATATGGGACCTAACAACAGCCGGATTATCAAAAAAATCCGGATTATCAGGACTTTTACAGATTTTATGTACAATTGTATCTCAGAAAGAATAAAATATGTATCTATATAGGTAAATGTGTACATAAAAGAAGAAAAAACATAGTGCACGAATGAAGAGGATTTGGGAAGAACGTCGCCACATGACTCAGTTGTCAGGAAGTTTGTTCAAGTTTAAACGCTCTATTGAAAGGGAATCTACGATAGTAATAATAATAAATGTGTACATAAAAAATAATAGAAAAAATTAGAACTACTAGATCCTGCTTGTGTGTCATTTAGTAATTTTGACTAGAGCTTCACACGAGTCGAGATAAGGCGAGAGTTTCACGAATCTTGTCTCGTTCTCGTTAGTTGTGAAAAAAATTACTCTCTCTCATGTGTACATAAAAAAATATGTAGTAGTACAAATTTAGAACTAGGGCTTCACACGAGACGAGATAGGGCGAGAGTTTCAAAAATCTCGTCTCGCTCTCGTTTGTTGAGTAAGAAATTACTTTCGTCTCAGTGTCGCTCTCGCTCTGGGAACCGTTAGTCTCGTCTCGCTCTCGCTCTCGTAACCGTTAGTCTCGTCTCGCTCACCCTCTCGTAACCGTTAGTCTCGTCTCGCTCTCGTAACCGTTTGTTTCGTCTCGCTCTCGTTACCGTTTGTCTTGTCTCGTCTAATCTCGCCAAATATCGTTCTTGCTAGAACTTATTGTTAAGATAGTCCAAAACGAGGTAATCATTCATTTTATTGTAAACTAATCACTGTCTCTTTACATAAATTTTCTATTTGGTTACTATTAATATCTTCTAATTTCGCTTTGTTCCATCCACATGAAAATGTAGCGATAACACTATAAATGTATGTCTATATAAACCTTCTATTTCGTTGACGATTTAAAATTAATAATGAAAACGAACATAATTTGAAATTTTCTACGACATCTATTTCATATTACGAAATCTACTCTTTTAATTGTTACATAATAAAATGTAACTTGCCCGAGCCAGCAGTTCAAATTTATGCAAGAAAATATTACGGCCGCCCGTATTAGAATCAAAGATTGAAGAAGAAGTATGGCCGGGATCAGAAACGAGACTCTCGTGTCTCGCGAGAACGAGACCACATGCAATCTCGCAATAGCGAGAGCGAGACCACATACGTTCTCGCTCTCGCGAGAGTGTGACCACATGCGGTCTCGTCTCGTTCTCGTCTCGCTTTTACGAGACGAGACGAGACGAGAAAAATATCGTTCTCGTGTTAACCCTATTTAGAACAGATAGTAAGACAATTGTAGAGTGAAGTTAGCTTGGTCAGAATCGTCAATAAAGTTTTCAGAGCTAAAATCAGGGTGTGTTGGCCTGATCTTTTTCCAAAAACACTGGATGGTGTTGCTTTTGAGTTTTGTGTTTATATCTGTGCGCGAGGTTTATATTCAGCGCGGGGCAGCGTAACGAAAAGACACGTGTTTCCCCAGAGCGACGGATTACTGAACGTGCTCGATTAATCAACCGCCGGATTATCAAGGTTATACTGTACTTTGATTGCTTTTGACATTATTTCTTCTGTGCGGTTTATGTCCAGCGCGGGGCAGCGCAAAGAAAAGACACGTGTTTTCCCAAAGCGACGGATTACTGAAAGTGCCCGATTAATTAACCTCCCGATTATCAAGGTTATTCTGTACTTTGATCTCTATTTTCTCACAAGTTTATGAACCGAATTTGTTTAAACTGTATAGCTTATATATATATATATATATATATATATATATATATATATATATATATATATATATATATATGTTGTATTGTTTTCTCGGGGATTCCGCGTTGATGTTGAGGGTTGGTTCTGAAAAGAACCGGATTCTCGACGTTTCGGCGACGTTTCTTTTCAGAACCAACCCTCAACATCAACGCGGAATCCCCGAGAAAACAATACAACACAGGTATCTATCCGCGAAAACCTCAAATACAACATATATATATATATATATATATATATATATATATTGGTAAATGTTTCCGGCAAATCTCGTGCTAATCGCTTCCAATTTGGCAAAATATGTAAAATTTTTGAAAACAGAATTTATCGTGGTTTAAAAACTAAAGCGTCGGATTATTTTTTTTTTCTTTGGCTGGGGAATATTTTAAAAAAATATGTTATGAGTTCATGCAGACAATCACTGCCCTCATTTACATAAGTTTTGGAATTTCTCCAAAAATATAAGAAAATCTACATTTAAGGAAATTAATTTGTGTTGAATTTTGAAATTTATTTTTATGTGATTACAACAAAAAAATAACTAATGTATTTATTAATTTTTTCAAACGATATTTTGTCTAGATAGCTAAAATTTTACAACTTGCTGAAAACGTTTAAACCATCCGTGTGACTTCACCAGAATCTAACAAAATTATTTGCAAAGGTTTAGGTTTTTTTTTAGGGTTAGGTTAGATTATTTAAAGAAATTAAAGAGTTAGATTAAATAAAAAGTTTGTACGGATTTTCTAAAATAGTTTATTGAAAAATATAAACATTTTTAAAGAAAGTATTATTCTTCTAAAACATAACCTTCTGAAGAAGGTCTTAGGCCTTAGTCGAAATCGATAAAGTGTTAAATAAATCAATTTGTGAAACTTACGCCTAGTGTCTATTATTTATTATTATTTTTATGTTTCACCTAGTGCCTACAGCTGAATCTTTAAATTTTGAAAATATTACTATATTGTTAATTAATGAAATTTATAGAAAGATGGAGGTAAAAAGAATTGTGTTTTATAAAACGATTATTTAGAATGGAATATAAGCCTTGTAAATCTGAACGTGGAACTCTTTCAGAATATTTATACCGAGCCATAAATAAATATTCAAAAAAGAAAGTTGGATGTTTATGATCGTATAGTTCTTTCAAGTAAAGCCATCTACTTTTTATGCCAGAATACATATTTGAACGTAACTTATGGGTATTTAGTATGATTTTCATACACGTGATTTATTGCACTCGCCTTTGTCCAATTTCACATTACAAAAATTATACAAACTCATATTCTTCGCAAATTCCACGGTTTTGCCCATTTATAGTTTCAAGAATAATTAGTGTGTAATAGGAAAACAATTTGCAACGTTGATTATTCACTCATGATGTAATTGAAACAACTTTTCTTTCCCCTCTTGAAGCGCGTCGCGGAATGTTGAATAAAAGTGATTGTTGCGAAATAAATTTAAAGAATACGATGTAAATTTGGATATTAGGTGTTTTATTTAACGGCGATTAAATTGCGCGTTGAATAAACTATAAGAGCATGCGATTTAAGAACTGGTCCAATCGAAAAATGTATATAGATTTTAGTATTGGGAGCGAGATATCCGAAAAATATGCGTTGGCTGTTCGAGGCAATAAAACTTTTTTACATCATGATAAGTCTACATTTTATTGCTTATATTCAGGAGGTGCTCAGAATAACCCAGTCTTTTTTATTCTATTATAAATTTCCTAAGCATAAACTTACTTAAATAATTATCACCGCGTATTAAAATTCTTCCCGTTTTTTTGGTTTGTTTGTTTTCTTGCTAATTGAAATGCTATTAGCATCGAAATTATTTAAACAAATTTTATAGATCTGCTTAAGTTTAAAATTTTGTAAAAATTGAATTTTCAATATTTCTAAAATCCATTTATTAGCTTTGTATTAAAAAAATTACGAAATCTGACAAGTTTATTAATTGTTGCCAATGTTTTACCCATATTTTTATTTTTAATCTGAAATTTTGTGAAAATTTTTCGTTTAATAAGAGAAAAACAAGTTTACAGTTTTGATAAGTTAAATCACCAATTAAGCATAGATTTTATTTCGTTTTTATTTCCTTTATAAGATTTAGAAATGCAACATTTTATTAACGGATGTTACAACAAATTTAAATAAGTGTAATTTATAGAATTCAATAAGTACGAGAAATTTATAGCGGATATTTAAATTAAATCTTCATTTATTATGACACCATGTGCCAGACTATATTAAGTTAATAATAATAGGTGTGCGAGTTTCGGTTTCCTAGTTGAAAAAATGTTTATGTTTATGCAAATTTATTAATACCAACACACAAAAAACGCATAACACGGTTTAAATATATATAAAAAAAACAAATACGTTTTTTCGGTGATAAATTCAGCGATTTCAGATTATTGTGACAACTTTATTTTTTTGTAATTTGGAAAAAAGTAACGACAAATTTATATAATTTTATAATTCCTATGTTTTATTATATTGATTTTTGCTATCTGATTTAATCCTACATATTTTATTGCGTTTTATCACCGGAATTATTCATAGCTTTTAAATTTTACCTCTCGTTTCGGATTTTAATACCCATTTTATACTCCGCACACACAAAAATAAACACTGATCCGAAATTCTTTAATAGCCCCATTTTCATATTTTAAAACACCATTTTATTAACACTACACAATGATATTACAGCTTGTAATATTGTCATTTTAATCCACAATCTTTTAAAAAGATTATCACAATCCTTCCATTACATCACTTCGTTTTTATTTTATAACAAAAAACTTTACGTGATATTTTACCTAGAAACCACCCTGCCCTCTGAAATTAATGTTGCATAAGCTCTCCTCCCCAACAGAAAGCTTAATAGATCCCCTAAAAAATAGATTTGTAAAATTTAAGCTGCTTCACGCTTTAAATAAATCAAACATATGGTTTTTAATGGAACAACGCAGTTTCAAACATTTTACAGATTCAGCAAATTATTTAATCAAATTTGTTAATAATTCGTGAGTTTTAAAATTTTTTGTTTAATTCTTAATAATAAATCTACGAAATCATCATTTTTTTTCTAATTTCTCAATTCTAAAATCGATAAATAATTTGTTTAACTAGAATTCTGCGACTTGAATAAAAAGGTGAATATTCGCTGAATAAAAACGTAAAAGTTGTGTAAGTTTCTGTTCCATTGGATGCATTTTAAAAACTTTACAGATAAACTTGACAGATTCACTAATTTTGTCAAAATTATGTTCAAAATTTCTAAAACCGTCAATTGTTTATCTAGACCAGTGTTTCCCAAAGTGTGGTACGCGTACCCCAAGTACGAAAAACGATGGGTACGAAACGATGTTCCAAAATATTCATTTTTTTATGTGTTGCAAAGTGTATATAAGAAGAAAATACTATTTTGTGCAACTAGGGCGTTAAGTTGTAAATTGCCCACGAGAGCGAAATTGGGCTCACGAAAAAAATGAGAGCTCTCGTTTTTCGCAATTGACAATACCGCACGAGTTGCAGATAATATTTTTTATTACTCATGCGAGGGGACGTATCTTACAAGATTGGGGTACAGGGGCCAACCAAAAAAAAAAACCGGCCAAGTGCGAGTTCTGACTCGCGCACCGAGGGTTCCGTGCAAACTGGTAAGTAAGGTATCTTTAGGAGGACCAAACTGTATGCAACCCATATGCCTCTGGTGCCTGACAATACCACGCAACACATTAGTGTATTTTCATAAGTTTCTAATAGTAAATTCACATTTTTCTTGTAATTAAACTACATATTTACGGTTTTCAGATTTTTCCCTTTACATGTGCTGTAAGACACCGCCTCTTGCCAAATTTCATGATTCTAGGTCAACGGGAAGTACCCTATAGGTTTTGATTCACTTGTGAAATCGCAAAATATGTGACATAAGCAGTCATATCTTTTGATCGCGTTGACTTACAAGTTTGATTTTTTCACAGCTGACAGAGACCGCAGACCCGAGTATTTGATACATATTTCAACTTGTTACCTCTACTCGTTCCTGAGAAAATGGTCTTGACAGACATATTATCCAGATACAACTATTATCCAGATTTAAGGGCAGAAACATTTATCGGACATTCATTGACTCTTCTTCTTCTGGCGCTAGAGCCCAATTTGAGCCTTGGGCTCCCCTAGCTTCCTCCTCCATTCCTCCACCCCTATTCCCCTAGCTTCCTCCTCCCATCTTTTTCTTGGTCTTCCTATCAGCCTCATCCTCTTCATTCGGACGTTCAGGATTCTTTTGGGCATTCTACCATATGGCATTCTTATAATGTGGCCTGCCCACCAGAGGCGATGCAGTTTCGCATATATCGACACTGGTTGGTCTTTAAGGGTCTGATATACTTCCTTGTTGTATCGACCTTGTTGTATTATTTCTCATATTGTTCCTAGGATCCTTCTTAATATTTCCCTCTCGAAAGCGTCGATGTTTTCTTCGTTATTTACGGTGAGGATCCACACTTCGCAGCCGTACGCGAGTATTGGTCGGATGATTGTTTTGTACACCGTTTACTTGTCACAGTCGTTCACTGGTTCCAAGTTGTGTTGTGTTTGTATTCTTGGTGTACCCGTTCTACTTTGCACTTGCGTCTTTGTTTTGTCGATGTTGATTTGGAGGCCGTTTGTTTGGGCTGCTGATTTAAGTGCGTATAAGCTTCCTCCGTGGCTCGTTTTGTGTGTCCCATTATGTCAATATTATCCTCGTATGCTGCGAGTTGTACGGATTTGATTCTTAGTGAGTTGTCTCTCCCTATTCCAGTCTTTCCTATTACATGCTCCAGGGCGAGGTTGAATATCGTCGATGCCAGTCGTCTTGTTTCAGCCCTTGTCCACATGTAAAAATTTCGCTGCACCCGCACCTGTACGGTGCATTCTGACATGGTGAGTTGGACAAGTCTTATCAGCTTTTCGGATATGCCCAGTTCTGTGAGTATCATGTATAGCTCGTTTTTGTTTATGGAGTCGTATGCTTGTTTGAAATCGACGAATACATTGTATACGTCGACATTGTCTCCCAGGCTGAGAATACGTTTGACGTTGTGTATTTGGTCTACTGTCGATCTTCTAGGTCTAAAACCTGTTTGGTACTCTCCTATTATATTTGAGTAGGGATTGCAATCCGGAAAACCGGATCCGGCATCACTAAAGGTTTACCGGATCCGGTACCAATAAACCGGATCCGGTCACCGGATCCGCTGATGCTAATCTTTGGTAAAATAATTGCGCTGTTTTATGAGTAGGTACTTTAAATGCGTGTTGCGCATGGCGCCACATGGTTTTTTCGAAACCAAAATTGATTTTGAGATAAATAATGTATTCTTAAAATAATTAGCGTATTTGCTGGTGTATAACGCGCACCTTTTTACCAACAAAAAAATGCCTCTAAAACATAGCTCCGCGTTATAGGCGCACACAAAGTTTATTAGTATTTATAGTAAGTTGATTAAACCAAATAGACATTTCAATAGATATTATATTTCATTAGACAGATTCATCATGATGTCTGTCATAAATATAATCGCGCCGGATCCGCCCGGATCGGTGGTTCCGGTGGCCGGATCCGGCCTCATTCAAAATGACACCGGTTTGCAATCCCTATATTTGAGGCAAAATGCTTGAGTCTGTTTTAATTATAGCCGTGAATATTTTGTATCCGTTGCACTCCAGTGAGACTACTCTGTGGTTTGAGCATGGCATCCTACCGCCTTTCTTGTATATCGGGCATATTATGCTCTGGTTCCATTCTTGCGGGATCTGTTCCTTCTCGCATATTTCCATTAGGAGATGGTGTAGGTAGCATGTTATGTTTTTGCCGCCCTGTTTTAATATTTTGCTTTGTATTTCGTCGATGCCTGGAGATTTGTTAGCCTTTAGCGTGTTGATTGTTGTTACGTCTTCTATAGTTAAGGTTATTAATTGGGCTTAACGCTTTCTCTACATTCATCGTCATACCACTCAGGTCTCTTTTGCTTATTCTGTCTATTTCCTAGTACTTTATGTGCCGATTTCTTTACTGTTCTTCGCCGTGTTGCACATAGACTCAATATCTCTTCCTTCCTCTACATTTATTTTCGTTATTTTTTCATCTTTGCTCGTTTTTAGTTTGTGCTTGTTTGCTTCTATTCGTAACGCCAAATCATTGACTGACTCTTTGTATAAAATGCGAGCTAGGAAACCACACTCGCAGACATCCTATAAATTCTGCATGCGAAACACTATATGACGAATATGACGACTAATCATCCCATATCACCTCACATTTTTTTTAAAATTATGTATGACACATACGGATTGAACTTCCTGGCTGAAAAAACTCGCGGTCGATAGCCATTTGTTACTGTTGGTGACGATAAAGATTATTATTATTATCATTCTTAATAATCAAATTAATAAATCCTGAAAGTTTCATTAAACTCTAAATATGTATTGTGAAAATTAATTGTTGTTCCACAAATTAAAAATTTTGCAAAAATAGTTCAATTTCATAAATTTTGTTTTAATTTGTGGTAATTTCATTTTTGTACTTCCTGGCTGAAAAACCTGGAGGTCGATAGCCATTTGTTACTGTTGGTGGCGATAACGATTATTATTATTATCATTCTTAATAATCAAATTAATAAATCCTGAAAGTTTCATTAAACTCTAAATATGTATTGTGAAAATTAATTGTTGGTTCACAAATTAAAAATTTTGCAAAAATAGTTCAATTTCATAAAATTTGTGTTAATTTCATTTTTGTTACATGAGAAACAGTTTTAATTATGAAGATGTGTAATCTTTAACAGATAATTAAGAAATTGCAAAAACGTTTCGTGAATAAAATTTGTTTAAACGTCGTTATCCAGACTCATTAAATCTTAACTTTTATGTGTTTTATTAATACGAATATTATTAATTTTATGTTAATTAAAACATTAAATCAAACATATTAACATCAAATTTGTATAAATTAATATGCATATAAAAGTATCAATTTTATTCAAATTAAGAAACTTTAGGAACCGATTTTCTTTTCACACATTTTCGGCTTGTTCCACATTTTTTACACAAAAACTAGGGTTTCTAAATATCCGCACTTTTTAAAAACCGCGGTTTTCAGTTTTTGAAAATTAAAAACTGCGGTTTCGGTTTCGGGTTCGGTTTTTAAGAACTTTTGGTAGTAGTGCCTAATATTTAAACAAGATCTTAGTTTTGTACAAAAGTTGCCATTAAGGGAAAATGATCTTTCGGAGTAGGTGGATGTAGCTTTAATTGTAGAGAGTACTTGAAACAAAATATTTAATCTTTTTGTTCTCTCAGAAATTCTTTTATATTTAGCAAACTTCTTTTTCATAGAATTAGGATAGCGATTTGTTTGCATATAAGTATTTTTATTTAATTCTTCTTGAATAGCTTTTTGTACTTCGTCTTGCAAGGTATAATTTGGATTGGTCACTTCTTCTAATCCTTCTGAATTTGCCGAACATTAATCTTCGACTTTAACCTTATTGTTTTCTGGATAAAGTCGTTCAAAAAGATTTTCCGTCAATATTAAAAGAGACTTTGTTGGAACTTTCGAAGGATCTAGTACGCATCTAGTCAATTCTGATATTTCCAGATTTTCACGGGTCTTCAAACGTTCCATGATATTTTTCATTGAAGCTTTGCTTATATTAGAACCAATTAATTTTTCTTCCAAGAATCCTATTACACCTTATGCCGTAAATATGTTACAATCATCGCTGCTTAAGGTTGTTACTGCTACGCTTACTGGAGATAAAGTTTCAACAACAATTGAAAATTAACATTTTCAATTAAATGCACAGAATTTAAATCTGTTAGAATCTGTAATATTACGACTTTTAGAAAAATATTTTTTTCTTATATTGGTTCAATAGAAAACCACCTTGCCTTGATGTCCATTGCTTATTCAATTTCTTTTCAAAAAGAGCTTTTACGTTTCGTTGTATAAACGAAAATAATTTACAAGTTTTCTTCTCATTTGTAAAGTACTTTTAATTTCAGTTCTTCTTCGGCGTAAGAAGAAGTTCATTATTTACATCTTCTTTGACGTAACATTCATTATCCACATTTTCTTCGTGCAATTTTCAGGAAATAAATCTTCACTGCTGCAGCTGTTTTCTACTTGAGATTATTTCTTGTAAAAAGTGTCGCACACAGCGAGATGAATTGTATGCTTAATGCAAATTTTTGGTTCAGCAGGGCAATGTGTACCATTTTTTAATTACCCGGGCATCGTCATGTGTAGTATCTTACTCAATAATAATCCCACGGCAATAAATTCCAGACTCAATCAAACTTTGAGGTTTTTGCGACCAGAAATTGAAAACCGCGTTGAAATCGCTCGATAACTACCGCCGCGACGCACAGTGGGATAACATCCCAAAAAACTGGCCATAAATAAAAGGTTTCATTCTATCCACACCAAATTTTGTATGGAAAGGTTTTTTGGGTAGCTGATTACGAATTTAAGTTCCATTTTTCCAAAAACAAATTGGCGGATCCAATATGGCGAACATTTTCCTTAGAAAATGTTTCCATATGGCGAAAATTTGACAGGAATGAGATTTTTGGGGCACTGATTAGGAATCTAAGTTTCATTTTTCCAAAAACAAAATGTCGGATCCAATATGGCGAACATTTTCCTTAGAAAATGTTTCCATATTGCGAAAATTTGACAGGAACGAGATTTTTGGAGCACTGATTACGAATCTAAGTTTTATTTTTGCAATAACAAAATGGCGGATCCAATATGGCGAACATTTTCCTGAGAAAATGTTTTCATATCTTGACAATTTGATAGTCCACATCCAATAATTAGCGATAATGCCTCGTGCTCAGAAAGTTGTTGTTCTGGGACTACAGAGATTTTCTATATTTGGAAGGTTTTGATGCACTGCCATACGTGATGTCATGTAAAAGACCGACTCCCGCTAGCCGGAGAGGTCGATTGTTGAGAAGGTTCTGATAGCAATTCGTCAGTGAAGATGATAAACTTGTCCAGCCAGTCCAGTAAATTTATTTAGGAATTTGTCTTCTATGCGAGAAACTTTCTGCCACTTCACGTGCATTTCTCTAACAGTTATTCAGACAGTATTTCAATTTATTACTCAATTCTCTTTCCACGGTAATAAATATTTCACTTATTTTGTCACCAAAACGACCTTTCAATAAATAAAAAAGATCCCTCCTCGAGATAAAACCTTTGTCACTTGAATCTGAAATAAAAAAAGTTAATATATTAAAATTAAAAAACCGACTTCAAAGAAATTGTTTCAAAAACAAAAACTGCACTAAAAAAAATTCGTGCCCAAAAAAATTTCATCCCCTATTTTGACCCTTAGGGGTGGTACTTTTTTCATCAAATTTAAATAAGACCAATCGTGAAGTATACCCTAAGTAAATGAAATTTATCGGTTATTTAGTCGGTGCATTATAAAATATAAATGAGAGAATTACTCAATTTCTTAAATGATTTGATAAAAATTATACCGAAGACAAAGTAGCAGCTAGTAGCAGCCAATTCTTGATTTTCTCAAACAATAAATGTCTAATAAAGCAAACTTGAGTAAATTTAGAGCACTCATTTGCCCTCATTTTTTTTATCTTTCAATAAACTTGAATCTCCGAGTTCAAAACGTTGTAGTTTTTGCTATGAATTATTCTTAAATACTTTCTACACAATAACAATCTATTTACAGCCAATGATTTATTTAAATTCTACTTTCCTTTCTGTGCTTCAGCCATTTTGCAAAATTAAACTCGAAAATTTTTTCATCATTTAATACACAATCAAAGTTTCACGTCTTTTCACTAACTGTTGCGCGCACGATTCTACATACTCAACTGCTTCGTTTGATATGAAAGTTTGGGATTGTTTTCAATACCTGGTTCTTTAATAATCATAATTTTTCGGGTTTTTTGGCCAGTTTTTTGGGATTTTATCCCACTGTGCGACGACCCGTCACAGTTAGATCAACCGAGGATTGGTTGCATTTGTTGTTTCGAAACAAATTCGATGTTTTGTTAGAGCAAAACGGGGTCGGAAAACGAGACTGAAAACCGCGTTGCGAAATCTTTGACAGCGGCGTCGCGACGCCACCGCAAAGTTCAACTTCCTAATGCCGCTGCTGGTTTTTCCGCCGTAGTTTTTGTAATTTTCAAGCAAGCGAAACAAGTATGACGTTTTGTTGAAGGGAAAGCTTGCCAGAAAGCGGTAGTGAAAACAGTGTTGCAAAATCTTCGATAACGGCGTCGCGACGTCGCCGCATAGTTCAACTTGCTAATCTAGGTCGAATTTCGGGTGATTTTTCCGCTGTAATTTTTGCAATTTTGCAGATAGTGAAACAAATTTGATGTTTTGGTGAAGGGAAGGCTTGTGGTAAAGCGCGACTAAAAACCGCATTGCGAAATTTTTAACGGCGTCGCGACGTCACCGCGAACATCTACTTGCTAATCCAAGTCACCCACAATATCATTTCTGAAACTGTTACTGAATGAATCTAAATGTTTTTCAACACTTATTACGATATTATATACACCTAAATTGCAATATGCATTGTTTTCTCCAATTATTTAAAAAATGTTTAAGTATCTTCGGCATCTCAAACTAGTCCACTAATCTAGCGTAGTACCATATTTTTGTCCATTTGCTTTTATTTCTTGAAACTTCAAAATCATTGCTTTCTTTCTTTCTTCGTATTCCTTTTGAATCAAGGTCATAACACCTGAAGAACATTTTGGCAAGATTTGGTTGAGAAACCGACCTATTCCTTTCCGAATAAATGCAGATTTCGAAATTGCTCGAACACATATACACATCGATTGTTGCCATTTTTGCAACAACAGTTTGCAATATTTGAAAGAGCACAAATGCATTGTAGTTTATTTTTAATTATCTTTAAATAAAACCGAAAACCGCGGTTTTTTTATGACGGTTATACGGTTTCGGTTTTTGCACAGAAAACCGCGGTTTTGCGGTTCGGATATATCCGAACCAGAAACCCTAACAATAACATTTTATAAAACTCAAAATCATCATTTTTATATTAATAATTAAGATAAGAAAAATAAAGTAAGAAAAAAATTGTTTAAATTCGTAAATTTTGCTTAGTTTGTATGAAAGTTTTGAAACAAACATTTCTGGCGATAAGGAGCAAAATATTTTAGAAACTTGAACCCTAACCTAATTAAAAATGCCATGTTAGCAAATTTAATTAGCTAGCCTAATTGCATTTCGGATTCGGTGGTTGTTCTAATTAACTCTTCGAGTATATCACATTCTACCTCCATTCATCCAACCCCCTACACCCATTCTACTGTTTTTATACTACAATTTTTATAAAATCCATAGATTTCCGCGGAATATAACATCGTCTATTGAAATCATTGAAAGCAGAAAGTAATCATATTTGTTTATTTGAGAAAATTACATTTCCGCTGAAATAGATCCGTTTCAAAAGAGATTTCAATAAAAAAAGATAATAATGTTGCTATTTGTTGATTTTATAAAAGGCAACTGGAAATGATGTCTCCTTTAGAAATAGAAAGTAATATGAAATTAATAATGAATGTTGTATTGGATTTTCGGAGGGGCTGCGAGATATTAATTTATTTGATCTTGGTCCCCATTGATTTCTCCAGTTACGTTTATATAATACAAAAAATGAGGGATGGAAAATAAGGTTTCTTATTACTTGCCTGGTCTTAATTTGAAAGTTGCAATGACAGGCCAGACTGATTTTTGTTTTTCGATTGAGGTGTAAACAAACAGAACGAATATAAAAATAAATCTTTATCGCGGTTATTTGTATACAAGTGAGCATTCAGCGTTTTTGCCGGTGCTTTTTTTACTTGTATTGACGAGTTGATACCTCTCGTCGATAAAAAAACTAATTCATTGCTCAGCACGCGCTCAAAACAACTATTCCAACCATTAGTCTTGCTTGGTTTGCGAGTGTTTACTTACCTACACACAAACTCAATTCCACAAAAGTGACCAGTTTTTCGCTTATGATTTTAATATGAAAGTTTGTTGCAGCAATACGTGGTAAGTTTATTACCTGTAATAATGTTATCACTGGGATCTGTTCTTCGTTATCAATTTTAGAAGAAAATCTATGTTTAGAGCGTATGTGTTAAGAGCAACATAAAACCCCTGACATTTTTATTTAGGATATTACTTGACTAATAGCGTTTTCTATCTCCAAGTAATTTTTTTAAGTGGAATGACATTGTTTTTATATTACTTATAAAAGATAATAAAAATATTATTTCCCAGTCGGCGCGGCCGAGTTATCGGCTAGGTGTTAATGGATATGTAAAATAATCTTAATCGACGCTTTTTAAATATCGCTATTGCCCTTATCGCCCGTATTTATTCCGAAACGAAGTTTTCTTCTCCAACATCAATCTATAATTGGCATCGAGAAATCGATTCGCAATTCATAACGATACTGTCTATCAACATCTCGCATGTAAATTCGTTTACTTTTTGTCGAAAGTTTCGCTGAAAGTTTTGTCGAAAGGTTCAATTTAAATTTAAATTATATTTACTTCGAGTTAAATAAACTTGCAATAAACTTGAATTCGTTTTTTACTGCGCGAAAAATCATCTTTCAAATTCATCAATTTGCTTCAACAAAAAGACTAAGAACTGGATGAATTTATGAGCGAAATCTTGAAATCGATTAGTCGGATGACAACTTGTTTAATTAATCATCAAGATTATTTTATATAAAACTCATTGAAACGAACAAAACGAATTCGAATATTTGGACAAACTTAAAAAAAATTTAGATTTATTGAAAAAAAATGTTACACAATTTTTGTTTTTTCTGTTTGTATAGTTTTTCTATGTGAAGATATTTATTTCAATTTTAACTGAAAAAAATTATTTGATTTTATACAGGGTGTTACGTAACACACGGCAAGAATTCAAGGGGATATTCATTGGACCAGTGAAAAAATAACCCCTTGATTTTTTGCCGCATGTTGACCTAACACCCTGTATTTATATTCAGGTTAGGGATTGCAATCCGGTGTCATTTTCAATCCGGCCGGATTCGGCCACCGGATCCGGCCGGAATTAAATCTAACATAATAAACTATACTCAAAAAAAATAAAAAAACATATAATATCTATTTAAATGTCTATTTAGTTATTTAGATATTTATTTGCCGGTGCATAACGCGCACCTTAAAATCCCACCTACTTTTGTGCGTATATAACGCGTACCTATGTTTTAGAGCCCAACCTCATCTTCATTAATCTGTCGCTGTCTTATTTTTAAAAATAGTAGCAAATCAGATTTTCAAAATTTGGTCTTTTTACAGAAATTCGAGGTTAATAGATTTTCAAAATTCCTCCAAATAGTCTCACAGTAGAGCAAAATAGCGGGAGTCGTATGAATGTTAATTTTTTCAAATAAAAGATCATTTATAGCAGCTGCTCGGTCATTTTTCGGGTTTAGAATGGCACGCTCACATGGCCGATCTATGGGTTTCACTATGTGCTTTATGTCGGGGTATACTTTGGTTACACACACAAAAAAATTCATAAGAATCGAACCAGCAGAACCCGGCATACGTTTTCCTAAGCTAACCTACTAACATAACCTAATCACCGGGTCCAATTGTGAATCTAAATCATCCAGGAACCTACACCGGAATAACTGCGCGTCTTCGATGCTTTAACTGCGAATATCCGTCCGCATTCCCAGGTTTCGTCCTGCGTCCTGTCGCTCCCCTACAGAAAGTCAAAACCTCCCCGAAAATCGAAGTTTTTAAGGAAACGGCACGACGGAAGCGGAGGCGGCGGCGCAAAACGGGATTGTACATTTTCTGGCGTAGAACCGAGAGCCCCATCGAAAGGTGCCATTTTTGCGACGCAACTCCCCCCCGGACGCACCAGACCGTAACCTAAAATCATGATTTTTTACCTTCGAAGCGCATTTTAAGTCGGATCTCAAAAATTCTTCGAGACTTTAACTGCGAATGTCCGTCCGCACGTTGCGAATCCCCAGGTTTCGTCCTCCGTCCTGTCAGCCCCCTACGGAGGGTCACGCCCCCCCGAAAAAAATCGGAAAGTTTTTACTGAAACGGAAGCGGAGGCGGCGGAGAAAAACGGGATTGTACATTTTCTGGTGTTGAACCGAGAGCCCCGTCGAGCGGTGCCATTTCCGCGACTCAACTCCCCCAGGTTCGGACGCACCAGACCAAAACCTAAAATCGCGATTTTTTACCCTCGAGGCGCATTTCGCGTCGGATCTCGAAAATTCTTTCGAGCCACGTTTTTAGAGCCCTCGCGCACCGTCCTGCGCCGTCCCGTTCACCTGGTGCGAGAACAAATGCAACTTTTTTTGCCGTCACGGACGCCCTACACTTAATTAAAGGGCTTCAGATCGCCGGTTGGGTTCGTTCTCTTCAGAACACTTGCCCGCAGCTATTCCGGCAAGAATTTTGAAACTGCGACGACTTTTTGCGAATCTGCCGCAATAAAGAGAAAAGTGCGCAAAAAGTGAAAAAACCAGAGGCGTTTTGCAGTGG